>JAUEKY010014229.1:0-11914 GCA_031833965.1 Scyllaea pelagica
TTTGTTTTTGTGTGTGTGTGTTAAATAGAGAGATATAGAGAGAGAGATAGAGAGAGAGATATATAGAGAGAGAGAGAGAGAGAGAGAGAGAGAGAGAGAGAGAGAAAGAGAGAGACAGACAGACAGACAGACAGAAAGACAGAGAGAGAGAGAGAATGAGAGAGAGAGAGAATGAGAGAGAGAGAGAGAGAGAGAGAGAGATACAAATGCAGCTAATGTTTTAGTACACACTTACCATGCCCCAAGCTTTTACATTTTCATCCAGAATGAATTTTTCCGGGTAGACATTGTCTAAGTACCACTTAAAGCTCTTACACTGCAATCTCTCTCTCAGGGCTTTCCTCTCCGAGATGTCCCCCATGTCTTGAGACTGAGGGCAAAAATTTGGAACAAGTTCAAATGCATACTTAGCCTTGCAAAGTAAGAGAAAACAAAACATTATTTAATTTGCTTTTACATATGGCAGAAGACCTGCTGCTTAATGAGAATGACATTGCGCTGTTAAGAGCCTCAAGCTCATAGCAAAAGGGATAAATGACAACAACAACAACAACAACAACAACAACACTAAATGGCTGATTAGGTCACTACCAAGCCTTCATTTCACAAAGGTCTAGGCAAGTCTTAGTTTATTGCAAGTGGTAAAATCTACCCATCTTTATTGCTCATCTAACAAAAATTGGGGATTAAAAAAAACAATAACATTTAATCATTATGGTTTAACGCCTGCTTCTACACAGTTTAGGTAACATCGCTAGTGGAGCACTCTAGACATGTTAACAAGCTGCGACACAAAGATAAGCGGAGAAATCAAACGAATATCCCACCCAGTGACGTTATAATCACACCGGGCCAACCAGTCTTAGCACTGTTCCCATAATGCAGAATACCAGGTGGACAGCTGCTAAAAAACCAATTTTTACCACTTTAGGTGTTGCGGTGTGGAAATCGAACCCGTCACCTACAGGTTACAAGGCAGGCGCTCAACCAAGTGCGCCAAGGAGGCCGGTAAAATGGTGTTTAGAAAACTATTCATAGCATGTTATTATGTTGCAATGAAAGAATAAGAAATACGTAACAATTTGTTTTATTTTCTGACAATCCGTTCTTTTCAGATATCTGAATAGAGAGATATCCTAATCTTGGACTTACACATGCAGCAATAAGAAAAAATATCTTACTTTAAACTTTGAACTTTGGAACATTTCAACAACTCTCAACTCGGTCATAATTCTAAAAAGTATTAATAATACATTCTCTTATGAAATTGGAATAACAATTTTACCCTAAAAGGCTTGAAAGCACGCATTGACGTAGACAAGCAAAGTAAGCATTTGGCTCAATGAGTCAAGCTGAAATCATAGCTCCCCTCCACTAGGATATCTTTGGAGGAGTGATAGAAAAATGTGTTCCCCATAATAATTGCTGCTACCACTGGCTTTGTGTGATTTTGAGAATTATGTTTAACCATTTCATCATCATTTCATCATTCAGTACCCTTTTAACCATTACAATGTAGGGTTGACTCTTATTGAGACAGAATTTTTCTATATCATGCTATTAAGCTAAGCAGGAAAAAAGCCCACTGTGACCTTTTGGTGGTAGTGGTAGGATTTAAATCTTGCACAGACAGCGGCCTTACGGCCTACTCTTTTCCATTTCTAACTGCCAAGAGTTCTTTAACGTGCACAACGTGCACACTGGACCTCCGAGTTTATCGTCCGTCTCCGGTAAGACTAGGCTCTAGATCCCACCTACCAATGTTGTAGGGATCAGGGGAGTGGCACACAGGATTTTTCTTGGGGTTTTAGCAATATAAATCACTATGTGATCTTTGTTCCTCAGACAAACTCAAACCCACACGTCACTTCGTTTCAGCGCCAGAGCCATGACCATTTAGCCACTGTGTCCCTGCGGTTAACCAGTTATGTATCAAATTGCAATCCAGTGGTGGTGTTCTGGATAAGGTTTCAAGCCTACGTGACGTTTACCATGAGGTCCCTGCGGTGCATGTAAAACAACCTCTTATAGTCATCCATCCACACTTCTGCTAGCCTCATAGAGTTGATGCCATGGGTGTCTTTGTTCCCTGAAAACAAACAAACCAGTTGAAATAAATCAAATATTTTGTTTTGTTTATCAGTTCTCCTGTGTACCCCTCAATGGCAGTGTAGGGATCTGACATGATGTTTGACACCAGGATGTATCAAAAAGTCTAAACACAATCTGATATCAAACACAAGTCATGAAAAACTCCGAGCCAAGAGATTAATACAAACAAGTGGCTAGCCCACTGTGCCTACTCCTGAATGACTCAAAGAAGATACACATTGAGGTGTACATCTACGGAGGTCAAACAAATTTTCATGTAGCCTGAGATTGGACTTGCAGCCTTATCTACAAAAATACGCTGCTTAGCCACCACAGGCACCTATTTCAAATATCCGGTAGAAAATCTTTTTTTCTAATGGAGTGACGTGAGTATGTTTGAGGAGTGAGGGGGGTGGCTAAAGGGGAAAAATATAATCGTCCTTGATATTCTTATGCCCTAGTAGGACTGTAATTTTAATTCTAGGTACAACATGCATCCCTCAACTCCCCCTTCAACAAATGGAATCCTCATCACCCATCCAACTGCTCACACTGCTCTAGCCCATACAAAACAACAAGACATCTTCTACTGGAATACAGGGGCCTGCAGGACACCAGGCAACAGCTTGTTTCCTCCAAACCCTGACTTGGGCAACACACTCTACACTACAAAGCTACAACTACAGAAGACTTTGACTTTTTATCACCAGGCATGGGGCTATAGAACACAAGCTTACAGATTACCAACAACAACAACATCTTAAATTTAGGTATCACAGACTCACATCAATTCAACGTAAACTTGATACACACCTCTGACCTTGATTTTGAGTAAGAATGACTTTTCTTTTTGTATGAGTGTTAAAATGAAAATGAAATGCCTTACCTGGAAAAGTATAGGGATGACTTGACCTAAAGATATGCCCTACTCGGGAACAAGGGATAAATTCCAGCTTTCCTCCGCACATCCATACCTGCAAAAAATGAAACAATTCTTCAAAACAAAAATTTCAATAAGGCAGATCTGCCAACCATTGGAACCAAAAAATCAGAGCATTTATTTTAAAAAATCGGAGCATTCCTTATTGAAACAAGGAATGAAGGGAAAAAGGCAGGGAAAAATAGGAGCACCACTTCAAAACCTTCAAATATTGGCTACAAAAGCAGAGCACTCTGCTTTTTTCGGAACACTTGGCAGGTCTGGATAAGGTTTAACGTCCATTGCAACACTTTATAGTCCATAATGTAGGATGAGTGCTCTAGACAAGTTATTGTGCTGCCACACAGATATAAACAGAGGGGTAACTCCAATTTCTCACACTGTAACAGTATACACTGACACCAGGCCAACCAGTCTCAACACTGTTCTCTAAGTACCAAATGCTTGGTAGAATAGGTGATCAATTTCCAATTTTTTAAATCTCGGCATGGAACAGCCACAGATCAAACAGACATCCTACTAGTTCTGAGGCGGGTACTCTGCCATTGAGCCATCTGTATTGGTAAGAAATTCTTCCTCATCATTACAACTTGTAGTCACTACAAGACTCAAACTGAGTAGACTTCAATAGCAGCAACCAGCATTTCTTTCAAGTTTGATGATAAATTTTAAAAAGGGAGTAAAAATCTACAGAGGCAATAAAAGCTTCATTCAAATGAGCAATATTTCCCAATGATCACTTCTAATCTAATGATCATCAACTATCAACTGGAGTTTATTAATTATTTGATTCATTGAAACAGACCTTTTTTTTTCAAGTGACTCGTTAAACAACCTTCAACCCCCAAAAGGCAGAAAGTGGCCCCTAAAAAGAATTCACACTTAGTCAATCTCAATCTCATCCATGGTCATCCAATGCAATTCTATTTCCTTTTTTGAAAAACAAAACAATGATAAAAAATCTGATAAGATAAAAATGTTCACATGATGACCATAAAACTAAAGGATGGAACAAGTGCTTACCCTAAATGAGATCTCCAGATTTTCCCCACCCCAAACATCCATGCCAGGGTCATAGGCCCCAATCTCAAAGAAAAACTTCCTGTCCGCGGCCAATAAACCACCAGCCATGGTTGGAGATCTGTCGGCAAGAAAACAGTTTTAATATATTGTGAGGGATATCAAAGTAGCATAGAACAGATAAAACTCATTTTGATATCTGCAACTAAGCTTACTTGTAGCTTTTGCATGAGATCTAAAGCATGATTTCTTATGAAAGAAATTATCTTTCTTGTGAAAGGAGTAAGCAGAAAGATAAAACAATAACAAAGTATAAACACATTTTATTTCTTACAGTCATAATACATATTTTAATAGGAATGTACTGATTAGATAAAGTTTTCTTAACTCTTTAAAAATGTCAGCAAAGGTACACGAATTTCAATATCATCACAAAATGGTTCATAAGGAAATAGAAAAGAGTCAAATTGATTGCACAAAAATACATTGCATATTTTTGTATCTGATCATTAGCCTTGATTATTTTTTCAACAAAATGTTCTCATTGTTTTTCTGGCTTTTAACTTTGAATGAATAGAATTGTCAAAAACATCAAAGCAAGAAAATGAGAACACATTGAAAAAGGACTGATCGCTCCAATTTTTCATTTATCCTTAATATAATCTTATAAAATCCTTTTGTGTTCTAAAATTGATAAAAAAAAGATGTCAGAGTGAGGAGACAGAGAGGAAAAGCAACAAATCCAGCACCATCCCAGCCAAACTGCTGATTCTGATTAAACACAAACTTTAAATCTGATGATACTCAAAATTCCGAAGGAGTGCAAATAAAATATATCTAACAAATATAAACAGAAAGTGACAGCTGAAAGAGAACAATAAAATCTATAGTTGGTGCTAACTCTATAGGAATAGGAAAAAGTCAGTGCTACAAAATAAAAAGCATTTCTTTTTAATATTTGCAGGAAATAGAATGTGCACTTTAAGTGAACATCGAAGCCAATAACTGGTTCTTTTTCTTTTTCTTGAAACTTTACAAAGACTCTTTAACAAGATGAAAATAACAGCTTACAACATAAGGCAAAAAATGTAGATGCTCAGAAATTGTTTTCGATACATTTGTTCATTGGAACTACTGTAAGATGTAAAAGGCACTTGACCAATTAAATCTTGCATCACTATTGATATTGTTATCATTACTACTGTTGTAATCATTGCTAGCTGTACTTTTTATTTCGGTTAAAACAAATTGCGTTTTAGAAATACATAGTTTCTCAGTAAAGAGTTAATAAGCAGCCAAAAAAATTTCATTGTTTTCAGTGTAGGGTTTTTTTTTGGTTTAGCTGTTTTCGGTTTTAACATGTTTCTCTGCAGTTCCCTATCAACATACCAAGTTTGAGTGTACCAAGGTTCTGCGTGTTTGGCTGTATAGAGCTAAAATATTTTTGATATAGTTCCACTATAATAAAATAATCATTATTATTACTATTCTTGTCATCGTTATCATTATTATTATTATCATTATTATTATTGTCATTATTATCATTATCATCACTATCATCATCACCATTGCAAGCTATCCAAACAGAGACCTAGTGGGCTTGGCAATAAGTTTCAAACATTAAAAGCTTGCGTCAGCTTCCTCATCTCTATCTTTTATTGTTATACAAATTCTATGTTGGACTAAGCAGAATCTTGTAATTAACAAAAAAATGGACAATCTAAACAAATATATGTATTTCATTTCAATCATATGAAGGCTAAAATTTGTGAAACAGCTATGAATGCCTGAAATGAATAACATGATAAATAACTTTGACAGGTATACATTCAAGATTGGAAGACAAAAGTTTTCTGACACCATCTACTGAATACTGAAAAAAAGAACAGTGAAAAAAAAAACATCAACAAAGAACACTGTCCAAAATAGAGTCAATTAGAAACAGTTTCCATAAAATATCTCCACTAATTTTTTTTTTCAGTTTTAGTTTTCTTTATTTTGTTTTTTTTTTTTGTTTTTCAGGGGAGGGATTGAGGGGGGGGGGTGCCTTTCACATAACAAACCCCAACACAAAATACCATCAAACAAAGTTATGACTAAACTTTTTAAGTATTTGAATCGAAAAAAAAGGAAAAACAGTAAGGGAGATCAATAGATGTAAGAAGACACAACATAATTGTCTGGCAAACAATCAAACTAACAAAACCATCCATCACAGCAAAAAGAGAATTCATAATCATGATTAAACCATATTTGTGTCACAAAGTCACAAAGTCTATTAGAAAAAAATTGTACAAAGCAGAATCCAAAAAAAAAAAAGCAAGTCTGATTTAGTTTAAGCTGTATCATGCATATGCTTAAAACCCTACCATCTTTTGACAGATACATTGGAACATGTTTAAAAACCGAATTTGAAGGGACCTGGGTTTTTATTTCAGTATACAAATACTGAAGAAAATCACATTTTTTTCGAGGGAGTCTACTTGTAATATGATATAAGCATGGAACCCCCCACCCAAACAAATTGTAGGGCTTAGTTATGTGTTGGTCTTTGGAAGGAAAAGGCAGGGTGGCTGTGTTTGGGAGGAGATTGCAAAACAAAAGAGGATGTGGTTGCAAGAGAAGTGTCAGCAAGTCTATTGGTGTCAGCAAGTCTATTGCTGAATGCTACTTTTCAAGGGTACCAGGCATCTACCCTCTCATAGTGTTTGTGCTGCATCAATCTTCCAGAGTAAACAATAATAGGCAAATTGGTGGACCAACAATCTATGTATCCAAAAGTATAATAAGTACATCCCGCGAAGGATACAATACATGGACACTTAAAGAAAATGTGATAGCATCACTGGAAGAGACATGAGTGTGTGCATGATTACCTACCTCTAGGGACACTCGACAGTGCACTTATGTGCGTGCGTGTGTGTGTGTGCGCGCGCGTGTGTAGGGAAGATTGGAACCTGCCATTACTACGGACATTCAAGGAGTATCATTGACCCGATAGAGAATTAGCCACAGGGCGCTGGATTCTATCTTTCTCAGCCGTTAGATTACCCAAGAAAAGTAGGTAATTGCATTCTTTTTTTTCGGGTTATCCGTTGTTCGAATGATTTTGTTTTGGGTTTAGCAGTAGTTTCTTAATATAGATTTAAAAAGCAGCCAAACAATTTCTTTTTAACATTTTTTTTTTAGGCATTGTTTCAGTTTAGCCATTTAGGGCTGAAACGTGTTTCTCTGTACATATATTGGTGGGAAGAGGACAGTAGGATATATTCATCCTTCCGTCAGATGATGGCAGAACAGTTGAGAGACTTTGATTCTTAGCACATTGATGTAAAACAGAAATCATATGCATTTGTATTACTCCACTCTCTGCAAGCTTTAAACACACCAATACTTTATCAATGATAAAAAGCATGAACAGTGTTGGAGCGTGTGTCTGTTTATGAAGGGATAAGGTTGTGTAGCTCATGATATGTAAATTGGTATTAACAAGCATGATCCTTTATGTGTGTGTGTCACTGTGTATACATGACGGTGTATATCATACAGTGGGTGCATGTATGTGCCAGTAAATATGTACATTTTACTCTATTAAACAGGGATTCTAAGACTGCTTTCTTCCTCAACATGCAACATCAATTCACGAACTTAGTTCCACTCAAAGTATGGCAGAAAATGAGTCTAAATACAATTGTTTATTAATAAACAAATGCCTTTTTAAAGCAGATGAAAATATCCACACCAGAAAGCTCCAGAAAACAGAATGGCATCCAAACCGAGGTCTCTACATATAAAAAAAGTGAAGCATACGCATTGCAAGGGATGGTTCAAAACAAATCCTCAGTTACAATCTCAGAGGGTAACAATACTTGTCCATCAAACTAGTGTGTTTCAAGCAGAGGAATCTGTAATACTTTACCGGATTGGCTTTACATAGGATGAACTAGATTTCTTCCGTGGCGGGCCATCTTGCCAAGTAAAATGCATACTCCATGAAAAACCACCCACTTGGTATCCCCCGTTTCCTGAAAACTCCAGGGTATTGTCATCAATGGCATCGATTATTGGACAAACCACAATGCTGCGATCCTCTGCAATACGACTTAGAAGAGGCTCCAGCCTATAAATGCGATGGCAAAAACAAACAAAATTCACATGAGTAGATACCAACTAAGTGCCGCTACTGCCCTCACTCGACAGCATATCAGTGATGTTGTGATTCGAGTCATGACCATCAGAACGTATTTCATTACAGAGAAAGAATCGCCCCATATAAGCCAGGCCCAGGCTCATTATTACAATAAGACTCCCTGTTGCATTTCCAGCATGGAGGGCCCACAGGAAGGATCAAAGGAATCATTTACCTAAGAGGTTCAATGCGGGAAGAGCGTCTGTCAACCTCACGCTTGGGGATGGGCCTCCAAGAGAAATGCAGACTCCACCAGAACCCACCGAAGCTGCGACTGCCGGTGCCAGAATACTGCAGAGTATTTTTATCTATAAGGTCTATCTCTGGACAAACGACAGTTGTGCGGTCTTCCTTTATGCGACCCAACATGGGTTCTAACCTGAGAAAAATGAAGTAAAATGAGAACGAAAAAAAGATTCTCTTATCTTTTTCAATTAAAGGTCACGCAAAAACCACCTTTTTGAATAGTTCTATGGAGTCCATACTGAAATTATCAAAGGACTGTTACTCTCAATGTCATAGAAAGTTATCACAGAATATTTGAAATCAAATTTAAAACACAAGCAAACAACAACATCACTGATAATTGATCAGAGGAGGGAACATTCTTAATTTCTATTGAATACATCTTTCAATAATTCTCTTATTCTAATAATACTGATATTATGCTTTGACGACATGGAAATAAGGGAGATGGGAAAAGAGAAGGAAAAGACTATCAGCAATATAGAAGAAAATCAAATTATCTCAATATCGCTCAAAACATGTCTTTTAAAAAACCCTCTGAACTAAAAGTGATAAAAATATGCATAGATAATGATGACAAAAAGAAAGGCATTGGTTACCTTATATGTTTTGCTTATGTAATTGCCACTCAAAGGTAAACAAATTCTGAATAGTTTCATTGACAGATAATACATCTTTAACCTTCTCACTAGCAATGTTCCCAGCAACAACAACAACAACAAAAATCCTTGCTGACAATGTGATGTACATGACAGAAATACTGACATATTTTCCAGGTATTATAAATCCCAAAGACTAAACTAATCACAGTTGTAAATATTCCAAGTTTGGATTTTCACAGGGGTGACCTCTCTACATAACTTAATAAGCACAAAAAGAGTGACAAATCCAATGGTGAAAACTTCTCAGTGTATGATTTGTTAATGTTTACCGAGAAAAACCAGGGTGGAATAGGTCACGCCCCCCCCCCCCCTTTTATTTTTGTCGGCCCCTGCAGTTGTTTTCGCAAGGCATTTCAAAATCATGAAATGAAAAGGGGCAAAAGTGTGTGAGATCTGGATATAACATCCTTGTTCCTTTTTCAATCGTTCATGCTCTTAGCACATCATTTCCAGGGCATGGCCTACACCACTCTAACCTGCATTAACAATAAAGCCATCTGTCCACAAGGTTAAATTACAGTTTTAGAGACAAGTTCCTGTCAAAATGCTTGACATTCTGGAGTCCCTGAACCCTAAAAGTGACTGCATAAATATTCTAAGGAGCTAAGTGAGTCTTAAGGGTAGAGAGATCATCATTTCATTTCATTATCCAGCACCCTTTTACCATTACAGTGTAGGGCTGACTCTGATAGAGACGGAATTTCTCTGGATCATGCCATTAAGCCAAGCAGGTGATCAGCCTACTGTGACAATCCTATCATGTGGGCAGCAAAAAGTTCATCCATTGGTTGACTGTCAGGAACAGCTCTCGCTCATACCGCCATTCTCTTTATAACGCCAGATTTCTAATGGTTCCATGGATGGAGGTATTACCAGGTTCAGTGTTCGTACTTTCCAAGGACCAAACAATGACTTGCTTTACATGGCCATACAAATACAAGGATGAAAGAGTTCTAGCCAGACAGAGGTCTGATTCTTCATGCAGCTCACAGTAGGTACCGTGCTACAAACTAGATGTTTGAATCAAGTAATGCTTTGTTGAAGCCACATGAGCAAATAGAAAAGAGAAATACAAGCTCTACTCTTTTTGAATGATGAAAATCGGACGATGAGTAAAAAAGTTATACAAATATTTATAAAATTTAGGACTTAAAAAAAAACAACCTATCTTTTAGTAGATGATAGTTTTATTTTGTTGAGCTTCATTTAAACAGGACCACTTACTGCGCCTACCCCAGCCCATGGCACGTGTTCAACCGTTTAATAGGGGCACTTTGTGGTACCTACTTCCAGCGTGTCCAGGCCGCCCACCCCCAGCCCACAACTCACCGGACATGGCGGTGACTGTGGTGACCATGGACCACATCATGCCGGCCCCGGGTCGGGGCTGACACAGGAAGACCCCGTACAAGTCGGTTGTCTGGAGCGCGTCCATCTGGATGGTGTTGTCGGTGTAGTGCTCCAGCTCCACCAGCCTCCCCTTGACCAACCGTGTCCACTTGAACTGGAGAGTGGCCGGATCCACGCCTGGCAGCTGGCATACCAGGGCGATGCGCCCGCCCAGCAGAGGCTTCCTGGGGACGGGCCTGACCACCGGCATGGGGGAGCTGTGGTCCTCTGGCAGCAAGGGAAAACAAACCATTCAAGGTGGGGGCTAAGCCGTTAAGCAGCTCCCTGTTTCAACACGGTGTCGGACATATTATCATCATCACCAGCAAAGTATAGCTTGGTGGTCTAGTGGTAGACTCTTGGGGTGGTGATCCTAAGGTCGCGGGTTTGATACATGTCTTTGACGGCGCAAAGTTGAGTCCTTGAAACAGAAACCTCATGATAATATATAAAGAGTCAAGCTGTCTGCCATTAGACCACAAAGATATACGTAATAATTGATAGAGATAAAATTCCCTTTATTGATCCCCTGGGGGGAATTATCTTTCCAGTCAAATCCAAGGAAAGACTGGATTTTCCCAGGCATAAGCTGCAGTGCAGCGCCACAAAGTGAGCATCACTGGGGTTCATTTTCTTGATCAAGGAAAAAAACCCGGTGAGAATGGGTATTGAACCCACACTTCACAGCACATGGCCTTTCCAGAATTATCATAGCCAGAGGCCCATTCACACACATGCACTCACACACACACACACACACACACACACACACACGCATCACACAAATCTAGCAAACAACAATGGAAACATTCAGCCCCTACACCGGTTGCGGAGAGAACCGTGCGTTACAAGCCTGGGTGGGAGGGGGAGTCATTGAGGAGACCAAGTCTGGAACCCAAACTGGAAAACAAGATGGCCATGTTATGAATGGAGTGAGTGCATGCAAGATAACTCATGTAAACTGCTGAGTCAGTGAATTGTAAGAGTGAAGTCCCCTGATTACCTGTACTGTCTACATAAAGCCTTGTATCGTCAATAAACCAGTCAGTCAGTCTGAGCACTCAGTCCTGAGCCTGTAGTGAGAGCGTACAACTGCTTTGATCCCTGATTTCATTCTATGTATTATTGTTATAGGTGTGAGTATCTGCTTCTGTTGTCTAAGAGCTGACTATGTTATTCAAAGACTTCACAGGACTCATTCTTGTCAGGACTGTGGATGAGCGTCTGTATTTATAACACCTGTTTTTGTAACACCAGTCTTTTTAAACACATGTCTTTATCAAGAAGACAGGGGTGTCTTTTCTGTATTAGGCTATTTGGAGAATTCTATGAATAGCCAAAGCCTTGTTCTGCAAAGGGGGCGGGGGGGGGGGGGGG
>JAUEKY010014340.1:0-11912 GCA_031833965.1 Scyllaea pelagica
CCCCGCGCCCCCCCCCCCCCCCCCGGGCGGGAGTGTGTGTGTGTGTGTGTGTGTGTGTGCGTGTATGCGTGAGTTTAAGTGCGTGCATCAAAATCATAACTTCGTCTTCTTGAGCTTTGTGGTCTAGTGGTAGACTCGTGGGCTTGTAATCGCGAGGCTACAAGGCTACAAGCAAGTCCGATTCCTGTCGGAGATATGTACCGCAGAGTTGAGTCAATGGAAAAGGCACTTTACTCCTAGTGTTACCCATCCCAGTCGGATGTAAACGAGTCATCGGCAATTAAAAGCTTCGTTCATGTTCAAAATTTAAATGTTGCTACTAGCTCCTAACAGGCTGCATGTCCCACCTTCATGTCGAGAGTTGCTGTAGACTTGGATCCCCTTGTAAAGAAGTTGAGCACGTACAGTTCGTTATTGCAATATAATGACTAGGACATGAAATCCCACGCCCCCACACCAGTTTTTTTTTAATCTACAGCTGTCTTTTTATTAATCCATAGGCTCAATCCTGTCGAATCGAAACATGGAAATCTAAGCCTGCCATGAATTATAAGAGTTTATAACGATAACACATGCAGTGGAGGCAGGCTGCTTTATTGGCTTTGAGAAAGTCATCCGACCACTGCCACGCAGTTTAGACGCTTAACAACTGTACTACGTACAAGTAAGTGTCGCAGTTGAATAAGTAGCCCCTTAGAATAAACAGATGTGTGCATATTGATATTATATTATCTCCTAAATGGAAGTGTCTTGCAATGCTATGCCACGATTTGGGTCGCGATGTACTAAACTATTCAGCTACCAAGACCATTAGTTTGTGGTACGTACCTTAACGTGCAACAGGTAGCGTTTCAAGCCAGCTGCAACACGTTTTGTAGTATGTAAAGCCCTGGAACGAGTTAATATTTCTATGAATTGGGTACTGTACCTGCATTCTGTACCCCATACATAGAAAAGTCCTCTAACTCAAAATGACTGACAAGGTGGGTCATGGGTTCGATCCCTAGGCCTAGGGGCATCATACCGAAGAGGTAGAAAAAGCTATCATTCATAACCTGCCCCGCCCCCTGATATTTAGCATGATGGGAAACAGTAATCACTGGATACCCCGTGTGACTGGATGAGATATTTGAGCAAGCCATCTGTTTATATCTATGTGGCAGCGTGTTAACTTTTCTAGAGAGCTCCCCATGTGATATGACAAGGCGGATAGCTTGGAATCATCCTGCATTTGAAATTCAAAGCCCCCTGGGAGTGAAAAAGGCTATCCATAAGCTGCCACTCCCCCTGACATTTATCATTATGGGAAACAGTAAAGACAGGCGCTATTGCAATGCGACTGGGTGAAATATTTGAGTGAGCCTCTGCTTAAAAATGCAAATGTCCAGGATGGACAATATCCTTCTTTACATCATTATTTCTTTTGATTTCTAATAAACCAAAGAATGATAGGAGTAGGAGCCCTGGACTTCAGAAATGTTACAGTATTTTTCCTTTTGCAAAGGTCATATATGGCCCATATCGTATTTAGCTATGCCTAAAATACTAACCTATGTAACAAGTTTGTTGCTTGTAACGATTCGCCCCATTTTTTTCTGATTAGCAAGCCCACTAATAGTTTCATTCATTCCTTGTAAACGTATGTAGTTCCATGGTTTAAATCCTATGAACTCCCTATGAAATTGGCACTGTACTTTAACATATCTATTAGTGTCTGTCTATGACATACATTGAGGAGAGCTCTAATTGACGAGCATTGAAGAAAAGATGAGTGACTTGGAATCGTGCTACAGTTGAAATTGTGGAGTCTTGAATCTATTGGATATGAAGTTTCAGTGCACACAGCCATGTATTGAATTGACCAGCTCAAGTGGTTGATGTTCTCTGCAGAACAGGTAGGTCGTGAGTTCAAAGCCCCCTGGGCGTGCCATACCCAAAATGTACAAATAGGCTATCCATTAGCTGCCCCTCCCCCTGACATTAAGCATTATGGGAAACAGTAAAGAACGGATACTCTGGTGCCAGTATTAAGTAAATGACTGGATGATATATTTGAGTAAGCCCTATGTTTATATCTGAGTGGCAGAGTGTTAACTTTTTCAGTGAGCTCCCCGTGTGATATGACATCCAAAGTGCTGCTATGTGTGAAAACCATAACATTGAAAGTTAACCATAAATCAGTTTTAAGTGATGCTGTATTTGTCATCTTTTTTTTTTCATAGTTGAAACCGTTTAATTGTTCTACCCATCGATAATTGAATGGTTTTCCAGACATATTTCATAGAGTGACATGTGCTGCAAATGAAGGATTATTCAGTTGTGATGCCACTGCTGTGCTCAATAGTTTTATAATTTTACGCCTTCTCTAATTTGATGTACAGTTCAAAATCTGACACGTGTAAGCTCTTCCCACTGTTAATTCATATGTATACATGTGTATATACATATGTTATACATATAAAACTATATATGTGTGTGTGTATGTTAATATATATATTATACGCACACACACTCGCACATCTACATGTACGATGTAATGCAGTAGAGCAGAACAGTGTTTGACTTAGAGAGAGCTATTAAAGCAAGATTGATGGTAATAAAACTTAGACATGCAGACTTAACACTATAATATGTACTCATGATTAAAAGTGTACAAGATGGTTATAAGTGGGCTGGAAACTTGCTCAATGTAGAATGTAAAATTGTGATGAGTAAATGGGTACATTATGATCAATGATAACTATGGTCTGGAGTCTCATGAAGAGAAAAGTGTGGGACAACACAGGCCTGGAACTAGAAAACAATGGGTGTCTGTCTTATTCTTTTATTTTTCAAACTTGCTATGTGGCCTGTGTACCGTGCCCTGAACTAAATATGTCAACCTGTTTCATTATTCAAACTTAATACAGGGGAAACCTTATATAACAGGGATGGTGGGACCAGAGCAAAAGTCCTGTTATAGCCGATCCCTGTTACAAGAGAAATGAACATGTATTGATTTTGGGGAGCAATCTCATACAGTAAAACCAACATGCAGTTCACATTCTTGTTGTGGAATTCATTATTCAATGTTCAGTACTCTCCAGTACACAAACACACCGCTGTCCCCTCTCACTCGCTTCGCAAACACACCATAGCCACTCGCTTCACATCGTTTACAAGGTGTTGACATGAATTACTTCTCGTTTTGCCTGTTAAGCAGAGTTTCTTATGTTTATTAGTTCACGGATGAAGCAGCAATGTCCCTGTTAGTCGATTAGGTTCCAGTGAGACCCTGTTATACCCGATGATTTTAATAGAGATAAAAAAAAAAACGGGGATTTAAAAAATCCCTGTTATAACCAGGCCTGTTATACATGTTTATGGTCTCTGCTGTATATCAACTTAAGACAATGAACAAAAAAGAAGTAACAGTGCCAAGCAAAGCTTTTTTCATGATTTATTCTGATGTGGATAAAGAGATACATAAAAACAAATCACAACTCCTTTTTCCAAATTCCGCTGTATGAAGTCTGAAATGAAATGTTCAGGTGATTGGGCAGGTATGGAAAAGTCAACAGTTTAAGCCTCAGCTTAACAATACATGTACCAGCATGTGAATGCCTGGGGTGGATGAAATCAGAGTGGAAATAATAAGATTTTACACAGCCATACCTGTATTGACTGGAAAATTAAAAATCTATTGAGAAACAAAACCCCATAAATACTAAAACAACCAAATCAACATATCATTACATACCTACATCAATGATTCTTTGTGTCTGTATTTGCGGTTTTCTTCTTTTTCTTTGCCAGTTTATTGGCATTTTTATTTCTCCCTGGCACAAGTCCGTATGAACTCAGTCTTGAAACAGACATTACTTTCCGCAAATTCTCTTTTGCTTTCTGTTTGTCAATGACAACTGGCTCTACAGATTCTGCATTGTTCATTTGCAATTTTGACTTCCTCTTTTTGTTTTTCTTTTTCTTTGACACTTCAGCCCCCTCCTCACTGGTGTGCTTTTCATCACTTATCACTGAAGACATCTTGCCCTCTGCAGGCTCTTGTGACTTTTCAGAATCAACAATGCTGGAGTCATTCTTGGAAGATTTCTTCTTTTTATCCTTTGCTTTCTTTTTATCTTTTTTTGACCCTTTTCTTTCTTTAAATGCAACCAAATTATGTTTTTCTACAGAGGACTTTGTCTTAGTTGAATTCTCATTCTGGTTTTCTGTCTGTTTCATCTTTTTCTTTAAGGGAGCTGAAATGTCTGAAGAGTGGGTATTTGCATCAACAGATTCAGTATTTTGCTCATCCTCTGAAATCAGTTTTCTTTTCTTAGATTTTTTCTTATCACTTTGATCACAGTTGTCTTCTGCCTTCTCTAATGGTCTGGACTCGTCCACAGATGAAGACACCGCATCTGCCTCGGCACTTCCATCCTCTTGTTCCTTGGATTTCTTCTTCTTCTTCTTTTTCTTTTTCCCTGACGACTCCTCACTGATAAATAAGAAAAAAGAAAAGATGCCAATTATAACACTTGCATTCAAACGATATATATAAAAAACTATTGTCAATGATCATACAATCGTACAATGCAAGAAAAATTGCAAGAAAATAAGCTCAGGATTCCAGAAACAAAGGGAAGAACTCAACAAGATTATGTTAAAGTTAAAGCAATTATGAAAATTTTTAGAGATACCTTATGATACCAAATGGCAGTTACATAGCAGACTTGAAAGCTTTTTACATATAAAATTTTGTTTGAATATTTTGCTTTTATCCAACCTAAAGATTTATAAAGGCACATTCCATGAATGCCATCCCATTTGACTCAAAGCCAGGAAAAATGTGTAGATTTGCCTTTGAAGCAGAAAATCTCCAATCCCCAGCCCAAAAGACTTCTCTACATCAAGTTAATGAGTCTAGATATCACTCTCCACAATATAATACCCCAGCTGCCAATACATTTTTATTTGATTAGTGTTACAGTATGAATATTCTGTTTACGGTATTCAATCAATTCAATCAAATTTAATCCAATTGACAGTCCAATGATATCTGAAATTGGCTCGAGCTCCCTTGGTCAGGGCCACAAGGAGCAAAAGCCCACTATCTACTCTATATAATGTAATATAAGATCCTCAATGGTCTTATCAAAACCCCCAAAATATATTGAATTTACAGTTCCAGCCCAGACCACAAAGGCATCTATATTCAAAGGTAATATGAAGGTAATATGGGAAAACTGAAATACTTGAACTTTAAATCAACCACAAAAATCTATGCTCAACAAAAGCCCCATTTTGAGATACAGATACAAGAACAGATCCTTATTTCAAACTTAAATCTTTTGAAAATACACTGTTTACAATGGCAACAACTACAGCATGACTAGTTTGATTCTGAAAACAGCCAGGGTTCATGCTATATATATATGCAGTCATATGGCACGATTAAAACTAATGTCTGGCGCTGAAATGGCCTAAATTGTGCCGAAAGCGCCGTAAAACCCTCAAGAAACGAAACGAAAATAAAACTAATGTAGAAGCTACTCCACCAACTAACATTAGGAGAGTCAATGAAATATCTCACTTTTGTTGGGGCGCCAGCGAAGGAAGAACTTTGTACTTTTTCATCACATTCCTAGACTTGGCATTGTATTTGTGAAGGTCGTGATTCTCATCCTGATCTGCACGATACATGCTCATTTTCTTTACCGAAACCCATGAGTTCAGTTCTCGATCTGGTGCAACTAAAATCTGTAAGAAAATAAGAAAATCAAAACAAAAAGTCAAAACGATTTTTTTGTACTGCAAAAGTCAATCTTACTAATAGCAATTCAAAGTTTGAAGCAAATCATGACTCCCAACACAATACACAACAATGAAGATAGGGCTCTTATGTAGTATGACATCATTCTCATGGCATACACTAATTTGTTTTAAATCAAGTAAGACAACCAAAATCAATAGATGTCTGTTAAGAGACTTTCAACTTTCATTGATGTGAGAAGACCCAAAGACTTGTGCCAAGAGTAGAGGAGTATGTAAAGAGTTTCTAGTTGCACAAAATATAGTCCAAAATGTGATGCAAAAAGAAGTATCAAAACACTCTGTTTGAGCAGTATTCTAGGTATGTCATGTTGCCAACTGTACGTGGGAAGTCTAATCGCTGGACCAGATCAAGCTTTTCATTCTTATTATGATTTTATGATGATTCATGCTACCAGTTTAGCCTGGATTTAGATGCAAATTTATCAGTCAACTTTTCAGTGAAGCAAACATTATGGGACAAGGTGATGGGAATATGAAAAAGGAAAAAAAAAAAAAGAGTCTAATAATGATCTTATCCCAAACACCTCACAACTTCACGTGATTGGAAAAATGTAGAAAAGAGTTCAATTTGAGAACCTTTACGTTAAGAATACCATTGGATAAAGGTAACATATTTGTCATAAAGATGGGTCAATGTTTACACCATTTTGTTTGACCGCTTCTGGAAGGCCTGCTTTTAACATATCCTGCTTTAATTTCAAATTTTGCCCCGGATTCCCAAGATCTAGGATTTTCCTAGCCATAGGAATTCAAAATTAGAAGGCTTCAGGTTTTGATCTACATGAAAAAACCTTATAGTTTATAGATTTCTTTAAATTTCTAAAAAGAGTGAAATGCTTAATTTCTTTTGCCTAAAAAAGGTCTATAGTCTTGATTTGAGCAACAAAGGGGAGAAATCAAATTAGCATTCCACATTTGCATTTCGAAACAAATTATGAAAATTCAGTTGAAACACATTAATTTTCTTCACCAGAGTACAGTGAAACACGTTTAAACCGAAATTCAAGGGACCTGGGCTTTTATTTCGATTTAAACCTATTTCAGTTTATAAATGGCTCGGAAAATCACATTTTTTTTCAAGGGAGGCTGCTTGTAATATGATAGGATACCCTCTACCCTCTCCTAGTGCTTGTGCTGCTCCCTTGCCCTCCCTGACCCACCTTCCATTGTAAGCGTAAGCAACAGGCTAACTTGTTGATGACCAATCTAGGTATCTAAAAACAGAATCAGTACACCCCGGAAACGATACAATACATGGACACTTAAGGAAGTTGTTATGGCATCACGGGAAGAGGCGTGAGTGGTGCGAGTTTACCTACCTGTAGGGGCACACGACAGTGTATGTGGGTGTGTGTGTGTGTGTGTGTGTGTGTGTGTGTGTACGTGTGTGTGTGTGTGTGTGTGTGTGTGTGTGTAGGGGAGATTAGAACACACCATTACTAAGGACTTTCAAGGAGTACCATTGACCGGGTAGAGAATTAGACTCCCGATGATGGATGCTATCTTTCGAAAACGCTAAATTACCGAAGAAAAGTAGTGAATTGCGATCTATCTTTTCAGTGTAACCGTAGTTCGAATGATTTTGTTTTGCGGTTTAGGCATAGTTTCTTAAAAAAGATTGAATAAGCAGCCAAACAATTTCTTTCATTGTTTTCAGTTTAAACGTTTTTTTGGTTTAGCCGTTTTCGGTTTAAACGTGTTTCTCTGTAGTTCCCTTAAAAGAGTTAAAGCCGAACCTCTGTTAATACAGAGTATAACCCCAATAAGGCTGATTCTTAACTCAATCTCTCCCCTTTAGACTACCCCTTCAATTTCCCTCCCACCCTAGGTCCTTCTTTTTTCCCTTCATCAACTTCTTGCTGTGGTAAATCATTAAGCCAAGGAGTACAAACTCACCTCCTCTGTAGACAAGCCGTAGTTGTTGGGCATGACTTCCCTGTAGGTAAATGGCAGAGTGTTGATTTTGTTCTTCAGGTACTCATCTAAGTATTCATCAAACGTCTTTTTAGCTGAGGGAGGGAGCGAAAATATTAAAATAATTAACAACAAAATAATTAGCATCGTTGCCTACAAACATTACTGCTAGCCTTTGAATTTTCATGACTAGCCAGTTATACTATGTAATTTTAAAAGTGAAATATTTTTTTCATAGTTGTGTTACTGCAAATAATATCAACAAATATGGAATGTCAAAAAAAAGTCTGATCTTTTCATGAAAAAGTTTTAGTCATAATTGATAAAATAACACAACCCAGTTTTCCCATTTTTATTTTAGCAGGTCCCAGCATTTTCTCATTTTCCTTTTAGCAGGTCCCGGCAGAGAGGGTAGGACTAGGGTGGGAAGTACAGGCAAAAAAGGGTTAAAAGATATCTTTTCCCTCTTTTAAAAACAAACACTTTTTAAAAGGTATCTTTCTACATTTTTTTTCTTTTAAAGTTTGAGGTTTCTTCAGGTACTCCTTTACAACAAAGATGATAAATCAGATAGTGGGATTGTCTTCCTCTGTTTAGAACTGATTTGATTGACCAATATTCTCTTCAAGTCAACAAGGATACCACAGACCCTAATAACCAAAGAAAATGAAGTGAAAAAAAAAACTTCTTCCTTGAAGTTGAAGATATTATCATTTTCTAAAATACAGCTGCAACCGACATGAAATGATTGATGAGAAAAGACCTTGCTAGGATTCAGAACCAACTACGTCAAACCATCCTTTGACAACTAAGATAATCCTTGGAAAACATTTGTCTTGGTTCCGAGAGAGATAAACGAATTAAAGAAATGTGACAGTTTTTTTCCCATTTGCCTATGATCACTTAAATATGGGCAATGGGTTTGGCCCTTTTTTTCTCTGGATATGAAGCACTTAATCAACAATACCATGGTAGGCAGTAGGATATCAAGTCACTGTCAAAGTTAACATATTTGTTTTACTTCAGTTACACTGCCTGTAGTATGCCACCAGTGAACAGAATGTCACAAAAATTTAATCAAGAAAGTCAGAGTATTCAGAAAGGGAATAAACACATATATTCAATCTTTTCTAAATAGTCCCACTGACCCACTATGCAGCAACAACAACAAGTTTATCACTAATTTAAAGAATGAATTTCCCTTCTGTGATCCACTGCTGACTTCCAAAACTTACTCGGATCAAAGAGAGGAAGCTTCTCCAGCTTTGCTTTCTTCTTGTTTCGTTTAGCTTCTTTTTTAGATTGTTTAACCTTTTCAACATTCTTTGGGTCATAGTCCACATCCATCTGGAAAAGAGAAAATGAAGTTCACAGTGATGGGAAGGAAACAAAAAAGTGAAATACCAGAGTCTACAGGAAAGCAACATTATAACTCCTCCATCCAACATAAGAGTTTAGCCTTTTCGCAAATACGATATTAGAAGCACAATTTCAGCTACTATCAAAGATGACAGTTAAGAAATTATCTCCAAAGCCATTTATATTGAGCCTTAAGGTTTTGCTGGACTTATTATGGCAAATAACAATGAGGTAAATGAAGAAAAAAAATATATATATTCCATTCCCACCTCAAAAAAATGACCCAATAATTCTTATCCCTTTATTCATTTTTTAGTGACAATACTAGATGTTAAACCTTTCATTTTAGCCATTCAGATAATGCCCAGAAAAAAAAAAAATCAAGGGCACTCTACCATGCATTTATCAATGAAGCAAAAACAATGTAGGCTTTAGGCATTTAGCAAAAGATTGTAAAAACTTTGTAGATTCACAGAGTGACAACACTTGCCACAAATCCTGGATCATCAGCATAAAGCTCTTCATCATCCACCCCTTCATAGTTCCCTGTGTTCTGTTCAAAGTCCATTTGGTCCTCACTCCGACTCTGCCACCAAGTCTCTGAAACAGAAACAAATGGGAAGATGTGTACATAAAAATACTGAGAGAATTGAACTAGAGCAAAATCATATTTGTAACTATATGATTCCGAACTATTTTCAGAAGCTGGAAAATAGTGCAATAGTCATGAATTTTTTAGATCCAAAATGTATGGAGGAACTTGCAGTTTTTGTTGAAAGAAAATATACTGGGTGTTAAAAAACGTTTAAATGTTATGGTTGAACGTCTGCTTCTACACAGTTTTGGTCACATCGCCGGCGCAGCACTCTGGACATGTTAACATGCTGCCACACAGATATAAACAGAGAACTTACATAAATATCTCACCCAGTCACACTATACTGACAACAGACCAACCAGTTACTGGGTGTGATTGGCATTTTTTAAAAGCTCACTTTTTGGAAGGGTATAGTTTTACATTGCAGCAAAATGAAGTTGCTTTCTCTAGATAATGTCACATAATCTACCACCCAAGCAGTCTCACTTGTTTCATCATGCATCATTTCATGAGAAAACACTATGCTATTCAAAATTTCCGCAGTAGACCCCAGGCACCCTTCATCCAAAGACAAACTTTTTCATGCTTTGCTTTTTTTTTCACATACTCTTCAGTCTGTTTCAGGCTCAATCATACCTGGACAAACAGGTCATCAAATGATCTTAAGAACAACAACAAATAAGAACGCCTCTTACCAGCTTCATCTCCAAAAGCCTCATCTCCATCTGGCTCGAATACGGGTTTCTCTGATGCATCTCCTTCTTGATAATAGTCATCATCAAAGTATTTCTGTTAGAAATACCAATAATATATAGAGATATAAACCAAATTAACCAACTTTTGATAAACATATCTTACACAAAAATTGCGAATTAAGAGAAAAGTAGCATTGTCCACTCACATCACCTCTTCTTTTCAATCATAAACGCTCAACTTTTTGGTATATAGGTGACAAAGACAGGATCAGATGAAAGCATAATATCAGTGAAGCCTCGTTTAACTGCCCCCTATTGTATCGCGATTCCCGCATACTGCCTGCTTTTTGATAAGATACAGTTTGGCTACTATTATATAAAATAACGTAAGAAACAGCTCTCGCTATACCGCCATTCTCTTTATAACACCAGATTCCTGGCGGTCCAGAGATTTCATTGCATAAGATTAAGAGTATTTACAGGAAAAAAGGTCAAGTTAAGATATAGAAAGAAACCCATACCTGCATTATCCTTTTGTGCTCCTCTGGGTCAAAATCATCATCCAGATTGTATTCCAAATCTGGAATCTCTGCTGCTTCTTTCAGTTTTCTCAGTTTTTCTTCTTTCTCTTCTTTTTGTAAATTTCTAAGTATTTTGATCTCCTCCAGTCTCTGCTCCTTTTCCTATGGTGGCAATGATAGAATGCAATAAAAGTTAACATCTTTAAACCAAATATGATAATCCTCAAGGGGTTTTCATCACACATCCTAAAATGAAAAGAGAAACAATAAATCATTAAATGGCAATCTAAAATATTGGTGAAGAGAAGGACAGAGATGAAAAAGGACAAAGCCCATTAGGATAAAACACACTGAAAAACATAAAGGCAGCTGATTTTCATTTTCCTCAGACAGATAACACAGCAAAAATCAATTTAAATCCCATGAAGAAGTATTTGTCCTAATCTATCTGGCACTCTTTAATCACTAAAAGAATGGGTTCAGTTTATTACACTCATGATACCCACAGTGCATTATCTTATTTATCTGGCACAATGTCAATTTCATTGGAACTTAATAATATGACAATTCTCCATTGTTGCATCATTACACACAAAAAAGGGTTACAGTTAAGTGAAAAAAAAAGCCATCATGGATGTCAACCTTTTGTTTCTTGTCATTTTTTAGCTTCCTTTTTTCCGCTCTGCGATTGGTCTCTTTGGCCCTCACTGAAGTCTCAATAACTCTTGGGTAAGATTTAATCTGGATAGAAGAAAAAAATTGAATGAGTCAATGCAACAAAAAGAGTCATTATAGCACCAGACATCACCAAACATGTATTCAAATTGTCCTATAGAAGTTAAAAGATATCTACAAATAGCATGGAAAACAACTGACAACCAAATCAGGGTTACCAGAAGGAAAGAGGAGGCAAGGCTACTAAAAGACAATAAGGCACAAGACATCAAAGCAGATAAGAGATGTGTTTGGTTGGGGGGGGGGGGGGGGGGGTTGGGGGGCGGGGGTACA
>JAUEKY010014451.1:0-18436 GCA_031833965.1 Scyllaea pelagica
GATAGAGAGAGAGAGAGAGAGAGAGAGAGAGAGAGAGAGAGAGAGAGAGAGAGAGAGAGAGAGAGAGAGAGAAACTTAACTGAATAACTTAAAATGTATTTAAATCTAGATTCTTCAATTGTCATCTTAAAGTGTCAATTGTCAATGTGAATTTTCAGATGAAGTTGCTGATGCTGAAGAAGGATGCCCACAACCCACTCTATCTGAAGCTGGCATGTGAAGAACTCCGAGTGTTTGGGGTGTTTGAAAAGGTGAGACAGTTTTTTTTCCAACTGGCATTGTTGGCTCAAGTGTTTGAGTCCATTGGAACCCTTAGGTAGTGGGTTCAATACCTGGCCAGGTCATACCTAAGATGTAAAAATAGGCAATTTAGTAGCTGTCCCACTTTGCGATAAATAGGGAACAATCCTATGACTATTTGGCGTGATGTCAGTATAATACGTCTGGACGAGTTATTCCTATTGAGTCCTCTGTTTATCTCTGTTTTACAGCACTTTAACTTGCCCAGACTGCTCTGCCAGGGATATAACTAATAAAGTGTTGAAAGAGGTTGTTAAGTCTTTTTTAAGTGGTGGCCAATTTTACTTGCTACTGTTAGGTTGTAGACTTGTATCCTGTTGCTGTTGGTGACTGTCAAATTTGAGTCTTTGGGAAAGGCCTCTTTAATCCCATTGTCTTACTCCACTCAAGTGTGAATGAGTACCTTACCAATAACAGTGTTGATTCTGTCCTTCCCAAAAAATAGCATCAGTGGCTAGCAAGTTCTATGACTGTGTTTGTTGTTGCTGAAAGCTTAGGAGCATTTGTACAGTGCTGTGAATATGTTAAGCAAATGAATATTGTGCTACATTAATCCCTCATTTATTTTCCCTTGTCCATTGCTACCTTTAGGCTTTTCTACATAATAAGACTTTACACTTTTGAGTTCTTTCCACTAAACCCTATCAATCCGCTGGTCCCTCTCGTCTTAGATTTTTTAGAAATTAGAACTTAGAACTTCTGTCACTTAATATACACCGGCTTCATTGGCACACTTGTTTGAGCGTCCGCCTCGTAATTGGTAAGTGGCGGGTTCGAATCTCACACCGCGACATACCAAATCGTAAAAATAGGTTTTTAGCAGCTGCCCGCCTAGCGCTTGGCATTATGGAAC
This sequence comes from Scyllaea pelagica, assembly GCA_031833965.1. Taxonomy (NCBI): domain Eukaryota; kingdom Metazoa; phylum Mollusca; class Gastropoda; order Nudibranchia; family Scyllaeidae; genus Scyllaea; species Scyllaea pelagica. Next base: position 1,154 of record JAUEKY010014451.1, read on the forward strand.
AGTGCTAAGACTGGTTGGCCCACCGTCAGTATAATGTGACTGGGTGAGATATTCGTGTGAGTACTCCGTTTATCTCTGTGTAGCAGCACGTTAATATGTCCAGAGTGCTTTCCTGGCGATGTGACCTAAATTGTGTAGATGCAGGCGTTAAACCATAACGTTTAAACGTTTTAAACTTGATATACCTACATGAGAGATTCCATGAGCTTTGACTCATCAAATGTAATTACTTGTGACTTTCAGATTGCTGACAAGCTGAGGAGTCTACCACACACCACGTCCCAGATGCTGCAGGAAATCCTGTCCCGACTCGAGTACGAACACGGCCAGGACCTGATCCGCTTGTGCCTGTCGTTAATCGCATGTAGCAGAGAAGGTAAGCAACTCACGCCTCCTATACAATGCTACAATAAGTCTGTCATCCCGTACCAACAGTGTTCAGCCTTTGGGCTTCATTCAGAATAGATGATTATTTTTTTTACCTTGTATGCCCATGCAAAGCAGATGTTTTTGTCCTTCACTTTTAAGTGGTTAATAAACTATCACAATTGTCTTCACACAGTCATTTCTTAGCATGAAGAAACACAAATCCAGGTGACTTTTTGACCTTTCATCCATATTTTCAGGAAATTAGATCTCACAAAAATTGCTTTTTGTGGACATGCAGGTGAAAGCTCTATTTCAACTGCAGCACTCAGACCAGACCTTACTGGTTTTGTTTGCTCAAGTAGAAGAGAGTGTCTGCCTTGTAACTGGTAGGTTGTGGGTTCGTTCCCAGGCAGTGACATACTTAAATTGTAAATTTAGAAGCTGCCCGCCTGGCGTTTGGCATTATGGGAACAGCACTAAGACTGGTTGGCTCTGTGTCCGTAAAATGTGACTGAGTGAGATATTTGTCTTGAGCCCTCTGTTTATGTGTGTGTGGCAGCATGTTAACATATCCAGTGATATGACCTTTTGATGTTAAGACAGAGTGTTAAACTGTACGTTAAAAATTTAGAGCAGACCTTATTTTATCTTCCATGGCTATTCAAAGTGGATATTTTTGGAATTGTGGAAAGATTAGAGATGTTGACACAAGGTTCACCTTAATCAATGTCTCTTGGTGCTTTGACCACTGCATAAAGTCATTTTATGACAACTGGCCAAACAATTAAAAATTGAGGCTTTGGAGGACCAACCATCTACTTTGCATGTCTATGCAAGGCGAAAAAGGTTTGTAATGAGTGTGGCAGTGCATTTGCACACATATGCTGTCTTCGTACATAGGGTCAACTTTATAGTTGGGAAATCTTTAATGACTAGTCCTTCCATTTTAGAATGTCTCTTATTGTTTCAACTGGAGTTAAATTATTTCTGACCCTTTTTTCAATGCAGACATTTACAATCTGTCTGTGATCAGACCCCCTTTAACTTAAGTATTGATGTATGTTGTGTGATCAGACCCACACTGACTTATGTACTGATGTATGTTGTGTGATCAGACCCACACTGACTTGTGTACTGATGTATGTTGTGTGATCAGACTCACATCGACTTATGTACTGATGTATGTTGTGTGATCAGACCCACACTGACTTGTGTACTGATGTATGTTGTGTGATCAGACCCACACTGACTTTAGTACTGATGCATGTTGTGTGATCAGACCCACATCGACTTATGTACTGATGCATGTTGTGTGATCAGACCCACACTGACTTGTGTACTGATGCATGTTGTGTGATCAGACACCGACTTATGTCCTTATTTATGATGCATGATCAGACCCACACTGATCCACTGACTTAAGTACTGAAATTTATCATTACAGGTTTACTGAGAGAGGAGTTGCTGGTACTCATTGCCTGCAATAAACAGGAAGAGATGTTTGGAAGTTCCAACTCCAGGGAGTGCATTGCTTGGGAAGGCAATCAAGAGGACACGATGCCAGCTCTCTCTTTCTCCTACTTGACCCGTTCCATCATGTCGTTCCTCAATCCAAGCTCCAAATGGTATGTCATTTAATGTAGTTATGGTTTTAAGTGTTATATTTGTACACCTTTGCTTTACTTCGTATGCTATTAATGTCATTCTTTAAACAGGGAGGCTCTAAAGGGGAAGTTTTTCTAGAGAAAAGCTGAACAAACGTATATTGAATTGTGACTCAGACAAAGCTGTGTGTAGGGCAGATGGACTAGTTGGCCCAGGTTCAGTATAATGTGACTGGTGAGATATTTGTGTGAACTCTCTGTTTATCTCTGTTTGGCAGCACATTAACATGACCAGGGCGCTCCACCGGTGATATGACCTGTACAGTGTTGGAGCAGACGTTAAACCATAACGTTGAAATGTTTTTTAGAGCAGAAGGGTAGGCTCAGTCTGTAATTGTTTTGAGTTAAACTCAGTGTTCTACTTACTACTTGATTAGTATATATAGGGTGTAACACCAACTAGTTAATTCTGCTGTTTTTAATTTGTGTGTGTGTGGATCTTAAATGAATGTCCGCAGTTTTAATTTATGACAAATCAACCCAAGAGCAAACAAGCAATTTAAGTTTTTTTCTTCACAAACATCTGGTTGATTTTAAGAGGATCTAATTTTTTGTGGGATTCATTTTGATCTTCCAGTTTATTTCTTTATAAATGGGTAAAGATGAAAAAAAAAAAACAAAAAAAAACCGAATATATTTTTACCAGGAGATATAGATATTTGGTAGAAAATCATACAACACAGGAATAATTTGTGACTGATGTGAAATCAGTATCCTTACTTCTATGAGTTATCCAACTTTTCCCCCTGCAAATCTTTGAACCATTCCTTGATTGTGTTCAAACCATTTTCATATTGTTGCTTTTTTGTCATGTTTGAAGGTCTCCCATCCTCTCATTTGCTAATGGAGAAATTGAAACAGCAGTGAGAATCCGTTATCTGAAAGGCAAGCCCGAGTGGGAGATCCGCATGCACAAGGTCTTAGCAGGTATGCTTTGTCTCTGTTATCATAGAAATGTGTGAAAAAATATTTCAAATGTCACACATGTGGCAAAAAGTTATTGACTTTTTTTTCTGTGACAACTTTTTCATACTTTGGGAGCTCAATCCAAAATTTTGGCTAAAAATTGATACTAAAAATTTCCGTAAATTATTGTTGTGTAACTGCTATATGTTATGCTAGTTTTCTTACTTAAGCAATAAGAAATTCATTTAAAACTTCTGTGCTGACATGAATGTTTCTTTTTCAAAAGTGCCTTTGTCCATAAATTATTGTTTTGTAACTTGTATCTAGTTTAGAGTATAAAAAAATTCACAGTTCATTCAAACATTTTTATATAATGATTTATCTGAGGTACAAGAGCAAAAAAAGCACGCAAACATTGAATATTATTGAGAATTTTATATCTGTGTTGTATGGTATCTTGGTTTTTTAACACACAATGTTTTTTCTATTTTCCCTGTCAGGCTACTTTTGGGGCCAAGCCAACCCCGGAGATTGGAACACCTGGGATGGACAAAACACCAGGGCCTTCTCTGAGTTCCCATATCATCTGGTATGTCAGCAATAGCAATTTGCTTGAATAGACTGTAATGTTAATTTATTTTTCACCTAAGAACATTGGAGTGGATTGCAGTGATGACCAATCAAATACTTTAGATTTGGGAGGTGTATTTAGAGGAATGGCATAGGCCATTGCTCCTTACATGATTTCAGTGTTACAGCAGTCTAAAGTTATCTAAAAAATTATTCACCCCTTTGAGTCATTTAGTGACTACCTGAAGAAGAGTTTGTGCCTTGGGGAGGTATTAGGAGTAGTGAATATTTGTTGGACACATGACTTCCTGGAAACTGGGAAGACTGGCTTTGTTGGTGCAAGTGGTTGAGCATTCGCCTTGTAACCGGTAGGTCATGGTTTCAATCCCAGGCTGCGATTTAACTAAGTTTTAAAAATTCTTTTTTTTTAGCAGCTGTTTGCCTGGTGTCTAGCATTGTGGAAACAGTGCTCAGGCTGGTTGGCCTGGTGTCAGTATAATGTGACTGGGTGAAATATTCATGTTGAGTCCTTCATTTATCTATTGTGTGGCAGCATGTTAACTTGTTCAGAGAGCTCTGCCGTTATATGACCTATTAAGTGTTGAATAGGGTAGTAAACTTTAATGTTAAATGTAAAAAAGTTAAAACTAGGACGACAAGGGACTGCACTCTTGATTAAACTCCCCTCTCTTCCGAGGGCGTTAAACCTCAACGTTAAAATGTCAAACTAGGACAAAAAGGGACTGCGCTCTTGGTTAATTTCTACTACTTCAGGTGTATAAAGTCTTTCTTTGATCTACACAGAGTTTTGCCAATTAGTTGTCATGTTGTTATTATTACAAAGCCATTCCCATGAAGCCATGAAAGGAAATTTTCCTGTGTTTCTGTGTCCATAGGCGTGTGCGGGAGACTTTGAGAACCTGGAGTTTGTGCTGTGCAGCCACAAGTTCATCCAGGCCAAGTGTGCCCAGGGGCTGGCTGCCCGCTTGCTGGACGACTTCGAGTTGAAGGGTAAGGCCTCGTTCTTCTTTCTTTTTTCATTGCTCAGTTTGTGTCTTTTTTCCAGCTTTACTTGCTCCATTCTTTCTTTCTTTTCCTCCTCCAATTCTGTTTTTTCCTCCTCCATTGCTTTCTTTTCCTCCTCCGTATCTTTTTTCCTTCTCCATTTCTTTCTTTCTTTATCTCCTAAATTTCTTTCTCTCTTTCCTTGCTCCCTTCTTTCCAATTATTTCTTCTCTGCTTTCAATTTTTCATTCTTCCATATTTTACACACTCCATTTCTGTCCTACCTTTTTTAGTCCATTTTTCTCATCTTTCAATTTTATATTTGTTTCTTATTCTACATGCTTCATTTCTTTTCTAAATTTTTCCATCCATAGCTTCTCGCCTTTAAAATCCCCCCCCCCCCCCCCCCCCCTATTTCTCTTACTCCATTTCTTTCCTTTTTTGTTTTATTGTCCATTTCTTCTCTTCTATCAATTTTCTAATACTGCCCTATTTTTCTTGCCCCATTTCTCTCCTATCTTTTTTGTTTGTTCATTTTTTCTCTCCTTTCAATTTTACATTGCTTTTCTTATTTTACTTACTCCATTTCTTTTCTACCATATTTTTGTCCCTTTTCCCTTCTTTCAATTTTCAGTTTATTTCCTATTTGACTCACTCTATTTCTCTCTTCTCCTTTTTCTTATCTATTCATATCTTCAGCTCTTTCAATTCTCCATTCCATGCCTTCTTCCACATGTCTTAGTGCTCTCTTTGCAAGAATGCCACATATGTAACTCTCCATCAAACAATATCTCTTATCTTATTATGTTATGAATGACCATAGACTGTATTCTGCCCCCCCCCCCCCACCTCCCCATACACAGGACCATGTGTCACGGACAGAAAGGCAGCCAAGTTTCTGGCCCTGGATGGGGTCAAGCAGTACAGATCATTCATTTCAAGAAACGTAGATGTTCTGTCCAGGTAAGTTTGAGCTTGTTTGGGGTTTTGTGTGTGTGTGTGTGTGTGTGTGTGTGTTTGTGTTTGTGTTTGTGTGTAAAATTTAACATTGGATCCCCCTCATTGCTTATACTATGGTTTAGGAGGTGCTGCAGGGATTGCTTTACATTGACATCAAATTGATGAGAAAAAATTATTTTACACTCCCCTCCCTTCCCCTCCGTGCAAGAAAAAAAAAAGTGAAAAGGAAAAAATCAAAACAACGTGAAACCGAGCAGACCGGAACACACAAATTTCAATGGTAGTTATTCCTAAGTTGGGGGTTTTACAAAAAGGAGAAAGGGGGAAGGGGACTGGAGGTACCTATTCGGTTACTAAACAAGCATGAAAAGTGTGGACAAATATAATGTTGAATACTTCTCAGTGTATGATTTGCTCAGGTTTACAGAGAAAACCAGGGTGAAATAGGTCATGACCCATAAGATTTTCTAGATCACACAAGATGAGAGGAGACATAAGCAACCACATAAGGTCTGAAATAGATTATGGTCTTGCACAGGAGTGTGAAAAAAAGTTATTGTTTAACACCTGCTTCAGCACTGCATCAGTCATATCACTGGCAGAGTGCTCAAGGCATGTTAGCGTGCTGCCACACAGAGTGAAACGGTAAATTCAAACGAATATCTTACTTAGTCATATAATACTGACACTGGGTTAACCATTCTTTGTACTGCTCCCATAATACCAAAATGCCAGGCGGGCAGTTGCTAAAAAGCAAATATTTATGACTTAGGTATGTCACAGCCTGGGATCAAACACACCAACTTCCGTCTACAAGGCAGACGCTCAACCACTTGCACCAATGAAGCCGGTTACCGATGTGAAGTCATATATTATGTGGGTGTTTGTGGTGCTGAGTGCTTTTTATGGAGAGCAAGTGAGAGACTCTTTGGAGTTGAACATAAAAGGATAAGTAATAATGATGATGAAGCGCATTCATATAGCACACTGCCAAGGGAAGATTCTTGGGATAAAATTGACTGCTTGGAGTCATTATTGGCTTTTCAATGTAGAGCATGATATGTTTCAACATGTGTTGATTGAGTCTCATAAGTCTTCAAAGACAAAAGATGGATTGTAATGCCTTCCTGTTTGAATGAGCAGGGAGCAAACTGGCCAGCCCAGTGTCAGTATAATGTGACTGGGTGAGGTATCAATTCAAGTGAGTCCTCAGTTGCTCTCTTTGTGGTAGCACGTCAATTGGCCTAGAGAGCCCCATGATTGATGTAACCCATACAGTGTTGACAAGGGATTTAAATCTTTTTAAGAAATCAACCAAATTAGTCTAACCACTTTGCTGTTTTTTTCTGTCCAGTTACCCAAGCCTGGAGCTGCAACAGGCTCTGAACGAACCCATCTCCAGCCAGCCGTATCGTGATGCGGCCCAGATCAGAGAGGAAAATTTTGAGAAGCAGCCACTCATGGTGTGCTTGAACAAGCTGGACAGTGAGGACCAGTGTTACAGGACTATGTCTGTGGTGAGTGGTTGGTCCTGTAGGGCAGGCACTACTGTCCTTTAATGATAATGATAATAATAATACTAATAATAGTTATAATAATAATAATGCAGTCATTTACATAGCACTGCATGCAGAGACTTTGCAGAGCTTTGCAATAGAACAGTCAATTCGTTCAATCAATTAACATATGAAATATTTGAAATTATAAAACATTGGGTATTACTTAAAATCGTCAATGAAAATCTGTAGTCAAATTGGTAAAAATGATAAATCAGTAAATTAGATTGAGGTTTAAAAGGTATGTCTTAAGGTTTTTCTTAAAGGTACACAGATCTTTAGAGGCCCCAAGGGACACAGGGAGGAAATTCCACCTGGTTGGTTTGTGATTACAAGTGATTATAAAAGGCTCCATCGCCAACAAGTTTTGTTCTGAGTCTGGGGACAGAGTAGGGTGGAATTTTAGTATAGTAAAATACTCTATGGACGTAATTGTCCTCTCCGACTGTCAAGTGGTTACAATCCTATGTGGAAACGATACTGATAATTACTCTCAGAAAAGGTTAGTCTACTCAAGTTTGCAGTTGTATTGTTTATTTCTATATTTTCTAAAAAGCTTTTTAAAAATGCATCTCAAGCAGTCTTGTGAATTTTCTGTTTATGACATTTCATAGATTCAGATTTGTATTCAGCAATAGAATTCTTAATTGATTTGAATTTCTAAGTTGACATTTCATGTGAGTATCTTTTTTGAAATAAAGCTTTCATGATATCTACTGCATGCCAACTGGTTATTCAAAGATGTGCAATACAATGTGAATACAGGCTTAGGAATGTTCCTCTCTTGTTTTAATTTCTTGTGAATATGATGTTTTCTATCTAAATATTTGTTTATGTTGCTATGGTATTTTCTGCAGACTGCCACATGCATGAAGGTGTCCCCCAGTGGGTCCTTCTTTGCCACGGGATCTCCCGACACGGTGGTCCGTCTCTACAACAAGCAGACTGGGAAGGTGAGACAGTTGTGCCCCCTTTCCTTGTTGCTTTAGTCCTTAAACTCAGTATAGTGTAGTTGCTCTGAAAGAATATTGATAAGAATTATGGTAACTGAAAATGCCAATCAACATCATGTGATTCCACATAGCTATTGAAATAACTCTAATTTGTAAGTGAATAATTCTATTTTTTAAAAAAAGGAGAGTGCCTCGCAAAAGGGACAAAGAAATTTTTCTTGCTTACTTTCTTTATCTAAGTTTTAAGTTTTATTTTTCATGGATAGTATCTTTGTATCACAAAGTCATCTTATCATTGAGGATTGTCAGAGTTCCTTTTTTTGTCATATGATATGTCACATTTTGTCTTACATTGCCATCGACTAAAAATTCAAATGTTCATAGGATATTTTTGGTGATTGTTTCTCAACTTGCCCAGTTACACTGCGTTTCCTTCAGCTTAGCATCACATGAAGATGAAAAGTTTTATGGTCTTTAAGAGTAGCATCCCAATCCATCAAGAATTGTAACTATAAAATTTTTAAAAACCTAGGACTCAGTCTTTTGAGAGAAAATTAGTAAAGCAAAGAATAGAACTGACCTTTTTGACAATGCTAAAATCTAATTCTTACTGACAATCTTGTCCTGTAGGAGGTGAGCTCATTCATGGGTCATTCTGATGCCATCACTGATGTGTGCTTTGTAAGCAACAAGATTCTATGCAGTGCCTCTGCCGACACGACCTTGTCCCTCTGGGATGTGGACCAAGGTCACAGGTAGGTGTTCTGGTTGGTACAACACATGTACATGCATCGCACAATTTCTTTTTTTGGCAAGCTTCATAAGTTTTTGGCTCTGTCTTTGTGACTTGGCACCATCTTTTTTATCATTGTCTGTGTATGCTTCCTTTTCAGCGCCCTGATGTCCAATTGTAAAGCATAAATGTAAACTGTGTTGCTGCTAATTCTTGCGAGGGCATTTGATTTTTTTCACTCAGACCATTTCCTTGCTCTGCTCATGGAATCGTTTGTTCAAATTGAATTCTTTTGCAATTCAAATTATGTAAAGAAAGCTTATAAGCCTTAACCTGTGATAAAATATGAAATTTGATTAATCTTTTACAATAAAAAAATGTTTCTATCCTGTAAAAAGTCGTCCTTATTTAAGCACACAAATGAAGGAAATTGTGTTTCATTTTATAAAATCTAGGAGAGATATGCAACATATTAAATGATTAAAAGATAATTGTTGGTCATGTTTCATTTCTTGTAAACAAAGCTTTCCTTTTTTCTTGTATACCAACCAGAATTCATGTCTTGAAGAGTCACGACCGTCGGGTTAATGCATGTGCCTCAGACCCGCAAGGGAAAACGGTGGCGTCAGGAAGCTGGGATGGAACTGTTGTCTTATGGGATGTCACCAATGGAAACAGGGTCTACACCTTTGAGATAAGAAGGTAATCTCATCATTTGCTTTTGTGTGAATATAGAAAACAAATTTTACAAAATTTGCTCTTAGTTAAGGTTTATATTGCATTATGTTTACTTGTCTAGATGCGCTCATACATCCAACCATATTGATATTTACCCTAATAATCTGTCAGTTTATATGTTATATTTTGTCTCAGTTATAAGAGTTTCATGAAAATATAAGCATCAAAAGCCGTTAGATTGTTGGTAAATACTCACACATGATATAAGAAATCATCCAGGGTGTATATAGTGACAAGGAGGTATCCAAAAGTTTTATCTATTTGCACACATCACTATACCTTGAGATCCATTCATTTGTTTACATAGCAGACATCATATTCTGGCTATATTTGTGTCCAGACATTATTCATTAGTCATAGCCAGTGTACTACTTCCTACACAGACAGACATTGCTTTTGGCATATAGCTTAAAAGGGGAATAACTCCATGCTACTTTTGGCTTTCCTCTACCACAGCCCAGTCAACAGTGTGCATTTCCATCCCGAGTTTGAGCTTTTGGCAGTGGGAGCGTGGGACAGCAAGATTCGCATCTTCAACACACTGCACCAGAAACGTGTCGCTGTAAGTCTACTGGCTGAATTGATTTGGTTGTATTTTATTTTTTTGGTCTTCATTCTTATTCTTATTTTTCTCTGCGTTTTTTTTTTTTTTTGTCTTTGAAAAATGGGGGTTGTTGGAGGGAGGAAAAACGATGTTTTGTTGGGTAGTATTTCCTTGATTCCTTGGTTTTTTTTACTAGAAATTTGATTTCCTCTTGATAGTATTTTAAGGTCTATATCATATTGACAAAATTTGAGTTATTTTCTCACAATCTTTGTTTGAATGTAAAGAATGTGGCAGTAGATAAGCTTGCCAGTCACTGTTGGTCTCGTCTGAATTGTGCATCTATAAAAGAAATTATCAGTTTTTCTTTCCATCTATTTGAATATCCTTTTGCATACTCAATGACATGGTTTGCTTTTTACATCTCTAGGTCCTGCATGGCCATCGTCAATCTGTGAGAGACGTGGTTTTCTCCAACAATGGGAAACATTTAGCATCAGCTGATATGGACGGAGACGTGAAAATCTGGGACTCCAAGAAGGGAGTTGTGGTAAGCTTTCTCTCTGTTTGTATGTATTGTAGATCGGTGGCATTGTTTTTAATAATGATGCCAAATATTTTAGTTTCTCTATATCATGAATACTTAAATAATGAGAAAGATGAAATTCCCTTTATTAATCCCCAAGGGGGAATTTTTCTCTCGAGTTAAATACTGGATTTTCCCAGGTGTCTTTCACATAGCATTTGCTGCAAATTGAACAATGACGATAAAATGAGTGTTCATCCATTTTGGTTGTTTGAATAATATACCAAATCTTTTTTCTATATCCATCATGAGTCAATCATAGCTATCAATGTATGGTTGATAATATTAATGTCTGTCCTAAATGACGCCAGTGTCTAGTTGTTTCTGTATCTATGAGGAGTTCTTTCAGTGGCACACTACCGTACCGTGAATGATCAATAGAATTTGAAAGGATAGTTTTCTTTAATATCTTCCATTCAAATTATTCATTGTTGAACTCAATAAAGCTGAAATGAAAGACTGTCATTTTGATAAGGTATGTGAAATGATCTGTTGAAGACAGTATCCCCTCTCAAAGATATGATTTTCTGTCCTTTATGCAGGTGGGCAGTGTGAAAGGTCACAGTGAGCCAATCACCAAGATTCTCTTCTCTCCGTCAGGCAAGGAGCTGGTCACAGCCAGCAATGACCATCTGGTGAAGGTGAGGGCAGAAGGGGAGGGTCATTTTTCTTGTGGTGTGATTTTAGCTTAGCTTTCTTTAGGTCAGGCAATTGATGTATAAATACTGAAATTGTTGAAGCAGCTCTTGAAGCAGTGGATAAAAACATGGGCGCTGCACATTTATATCCTTGGGTGAGATTTGACATTCAAACTTATGTAATATTTCCCTTTTTTTTCAATTGCATCTTAACTTGATTCAATGATAAGGATTACAATTGTATTTATAAACATGTTTTCTTGATTAGCTCAGAGCACTGTTCAAACCTCTGGATTCCTTGGGGAACAAGGCCACAGCAGCACTCTTCCACTGACCCCAGTTTTTAGAGGTCCTCCTCAGCACTGTCCATGACATTCCTGCAGCCTTTGCCTCACTTCCAGCAATTCTTTCCCATGCCCTGTCTATTGTGGTTGACTCACTCTTAGCTTTCCTTAGGGATTCCTGTCTAAATCTTGTTGTGCGGCTTTTTGTGGTCTAGTGGTAGACTCTTGGGCTTGTGATTGTGAGGTTGTATGTTCATTACCTGTTGGAGGTGGTACAAAATTGATCATATTCTTTCCATTCAACTCAGGTGTAAATGAGTACCTGGCAATTTACAGCATTGTCCTTTAAAAAAAAAACTGCATCAGCACCTAGCAAGCAGCTTGTCTCATCCTATTTGTTTTATCTTGCTGTTGGCTTGGGACCCCTTGTAAAGCGCTTTTTGCACATTTAGTGGACATTGCACTATATAAATGCACTTTTCCTTTTTTGTATTGAATTGCTTGATGAGCATGTCGTATGTTCTGGTCACCAGGTGTGGTCCAGCAACCTGGGCATTCCCATGCAGCGCTTAGCCACCGACAAGTTTGGACCGGCCACTGCTGTGGTCATGTCACCAGACGGAGAGCTCATAGCCATTGGCTACCACACGGGTCTCGTCAGAACCCACTCCGTCCACACAGGTAAGCCACTGCCCCTTGGGACAGTCGTCCAAACTGCCGTTTTAGTTGCTCATCCTGGCAACTTATGAAAGATTTTCTGCATTTAAGTCTCATATTTAATTGTTTTTTTTTTTCTTGATCAACTTTGCTCAAGTTGATATAAGGTGGAAGATAGATCTACTGAAATACAATGTTAGAGTTTGATCCAATATCAAAAGGAATTTACATGATTTATCATACATCCTCTTGTATCATGTCCAATGATAAATCTCCCAACTTATATTTCAGTTTTTAGCTTCAAAATCAAAGCACAGTTTTGTTTTTTTGTTTAATTACAGTATCGGTCTTAATCATAAGAAATAGAAAGCAGTGTTAAATTATAGGTCCTTTATTTTACTTCAAAGAGGTTAGAGCTTAGAAACCTCAGCTGGTATTTGGCTAGATGACTTTTGACCCTGTTTTACCCACCACTTGTCCAGGTGTTCAGCTGATGGAGGTGAAAGCCGGAGACTGCCCAGTCCGGGCTTTACAGTTCTATGACCCCAATCGGCATGGTGGTCAGTACCTGCTGGCCGCTTGTGATAACACTGTCAAGGTGAGTTCCTGGTGACCTTGGTGACCTTGGTAATTCTAGTTTGCTTGCTACTTGCCACTTGTTATAGTATCATCAAATTTTAGTTTAAAAGGCAAAATTAACCAGAGGATAGCTAAAGCAACAAGTTTTTATAGCCAGCTAGGACAGAGTTGTATAGGTAAAAAAGAGCTAACAAGTAAAACAAAGATAGCAATATTTAACTCAATATATTGTCCAACCCTGTTGTATGGAAGTGAATCATGGAATCTAGATAGTAAAGATAAAAGTAGGTTGCAGGCTGCTGAAATGAAGTTTCTTAGACGATCAATAGGTAAGACTAAAAGGGATAAGAATACGAGACCATCTGAAAACTGAAAGTATCTCAAGTAAAGTTCCTTTGTATATGTGTGTGTTTGTGTGTGTATGTATATGTATATGTTTGTGAATGTTCATATGCACATTTGTGGGGATCAGTGTGTTTGCATTTTTGTGCATGTGTATTTGAGTGTATGTGTGTGTGTGTGTATGTGTGTGTATGTGTGCGTGTGTGCGTGCGCACGTGTATGTGTGTGTGTTTGAAACCATACAAGAGATTTATGTGAAAATATGGAAGGAGGAATGTGGATTGTATAACAAAAGATGTGAGTTAATGTAATGAAAAATGTGAGTTTTAACAATGAAAGCTGTGAATTTTTGCGATGAAAGATGTGAATTTATGTTATGAAAAATGTGAATTTTTGCATGAAAGATGTGACTTTTTCTGTGGCAGGTGCTGGACGTGGACTCCAAGTCTTGTGTGCTCAAACTGTCTGGGCACACCAAGCCTGTCCTGTGCGTGGCCTCACATGGAGACTTCATCATCACTGGCGGGGAAGACTGTGTCGTGTCCGTGTACAAGAATCCATTCGGGAAGAAATCACATCAGTCAAACACTCCAGAGTGAGTACACACTGGTTCAGGATGGATGTGGATGTAGCACTCAGTCTCTTTAAAGTCTTTTGAGTAAAGAAGATCTTTCTGTGATCTTTCATAATCTTTGAAAATATTTTATCTTGTGGTGTAGGGTAAGGTAAAGATCTTTCTTTCTTTATTCCCCTCTTTATCTTTGAGCCTATTTCACATTGCAATGTAAAGCTAAGTAGAGATCTTTCTTTCTTTCTTTATTTATTTTTTAACCTATTTTACCTTGCAGTTTAAGGTTGAGTAAAGATGATCCTCCTTTCTTTCTATATCTTTGAACCTATTTTACCCTATGGTGTAAGGTTGAGTAGAGATCTTTCTTTCATTATGTGTAAACCTATTTTACCTTGCAGTGTAAAGTTAAGAAGATATGGTGTGCATGTGAAGCCTTAGTTGGGATGTTCAAAAGTTGTATTTCCCATGTCTTAAAGATAGATAAGCATTGCATATCATTAATCTCATTAAAAAGAGATAAATGTCATGTTATTGTCATCTATGTTTAATTTCAATTGCTTGAGCGTCATTCTTGTTGTCATACTGACAAGCACACACATGCAAACACATACACACATTTATTTTACTGTGTGAATTTATTTATTTCAGTAAGTTTGCTACTTACTATTTGTTTAATTCTTGAAATCAGAACTCTTCTGAGAGAATCACGATTATATTTTTCACCAAGAATGATAAAAAGTAGTTTACTAACTAAAGTTGGTGTAGAATGCAATAGCTATAAGATAATTTATTTTCAAGTGTGGTTTTGCATAATGTGACGAAGAAAAATGTCTTCACACTTTTGTCTCTGCCACAGGATTAGCTCGGACCATATGCTCAAGTACCATGCTGCCCCGGTGACTGCCCTGTGCTTTTCCACCCAGGACGGAGAGCTCACCCTCCTGTCGGCCAGCCGGGAAGCTGTGAGTCTCCTCCTTTGACTTTGACATTCTACCTTGACCAAGGACATGTACCTTCATTTCAATTATCAAGTACCCTTTTACCATTACAGTGTAGGGCCGACTCTTCATGAGACGGAATTTCCTTGGATATTTAGCCAAGCAGGTTATCAGCCCACTGATCTTTAAGTGGTAGTGGGAGAATGTCAATTTTGCCTGGACAGCGCCCTTGCGGCCTACTCTTCGATTTCCAACTGCCAAGGGTTCTTTAAAGTGCGCAACGTTCACACGGGACGTCCAAGTTTATCCTCTGTCTCCAAATAGGACTTGGCTCTAGATCCCACTTACCAATGTTGTAGGGACCAGGGGAGTGGCATTTGGGGTTTTTCTCAGGTTTTTAGTGATAAAAATCACAATGTGATTTTTGTCCCCAGGTGGACTTGAACGGCGCCATTCCGTTTCAATGCCAGAGCCATGACCTCTGAGCGACTGAGTCCCCCAGACATGTACCTATGACATTACATTACAGGATCTATCACATCATACTTTTTTGGATCTATGACATTTTGGGAAATGACCTATGACACACATATCAGGACATGACCCATGACATTCTAAGACGTGACTGTTGACATTATAAAGAATCGCCTTGGGAATTTGTATTAAGCTATGCTCACAAACATAGAGAGAAGTACTGTTGATTTTGATTAAAGTGCATGCATTTGTTGATTACAATCCCAACCATTGTTGTTACTAACCAACCTGGGTCACTATAGCTTTAGGAAGACAGGTAAAAAAAGAAACAGAAAAGAGGTTGTGGTAACACTTGATGCTGATCCCTTTGTATTGTATTGTTGCCCCCAGAACATGATCCTATACAAGTTCCACAGAGGTATTCCCACCAAGAAAAAATCGTTCCCCTTCTGCCACTCTGACTGGATCAACGACAGCAGCATTGATGCCCACACCAGCATGGTGGTATGTGTGTCATGTGTTATATATATATACTTTTTGGATTTCTGAAATTTTCTGAGAAGTTGAGAAGTTGAGAAATTGACATGGATTTAGTTCAATCAGAGCAAAATTTTCTAGAAAAAAGAAATAAAACAATGATAATATTCAGAAATAAGTTTCTATACCAGCAGCACCTTTATATATTTAGGTAGGTGGTAGAGCTTTTCGTTTTAAGTGTGATATTTAATGGTGTCATCCTCTCCACCCAGGCGACGGGATCCAATGACTTCAACATCAAGCTGTGGGACCAGGCGGAGATGAAGGAGAAGTGCATCCTCACCGGTCACGAGGGATCGGTCAACACACTGGCCTTTGAGGTAAGCCTGGTTTCAACTGATGTGTATTTTCTGGAGGCAAAATTACTGCTTTTCTTGTCAATGTATACACATTGACTCTTTCCTGTCTAACTTGGACAAATGTCAATTTTGGGAATAGGCAAAAATAATCGGGTGCCATGTTGTTTCCAAATTTTCTTTTCGCCTCTGAAAAAAGCCTACCGATAGTTATTTCTAACCATCAAGTCTAAGATAGTATTAGTGGAAAAGACAGAAATAAAAGATAGAAAATAAAAAGAATTACTCAAATTCAATGTGAATGTGAGTGTCAATATACTCATGAAAAGGTGAGCAGATGAAAATGTGCAAATTTAGTATTTGCAGGAGGTCAAAAGATATGATTTTGAATTCATCATTCAAAATCTGTAAAATTTCATAAATGATTATAAAGAATATCACCATATATGGTGAAGGACACAGTGTTGCAAGGCAATTGAAAATGAAGATGTAGAAAACTAGCAGACACTAGTGAGAGTTAGAAAGTTGTTGGCGGATGCTGCAGACCAGAGCAGTCAGTATGGATAAAAAAGACAGACACACAATGTGTGGAGATATAGACAAAATGGTTAAAGGCAAGTGGTTGCTGTGGCGGCATGGACAGTGGTGGTGGTGGTGATGGGGGTGGTGGTGATGGTGGTAGTAGCATTTGAAGTAGTAGGAGCTGCAGCCATAAGGTATGGCAAGGGTCTTCAGATTCTTATTTTTACCAGTATCAATATCCATATTATTATTATTATCATTATTATTGTCATCACCATCATCATCATCATCATCATCATCATCATTATCTTTATGATAATCATCATGCTGTTATTATCATTATCATCATCATTATTATCTTTACATCATCATCATCATCATTGTCATTGTTGCCATTATCATTGTCGTTTTCATTATCACCACATCATTATCATCATTGTTGTTATTACTATCATTATTTCTATTGTCAATTGATGAAAACCATTTGCTGTCTCTCTGTATCCACAGCATGGCTACATTGTGTCAGGTAGCAGTGACCGGTCCCTCAAGCTCTGGTCACACAAAGGCGTGGAGGTGACCACTCTGTTGGGACACTCCGAGAGGGTCAACGTTTGCTCCCTCTACACAGGCACCACCAATGGTAAGGCTTTGTGGCATTCCCAAATACGGGAAGACACTCTCATGCATGGATGTTTACTAGATAGATAGTGTCAGTGGACATTTCCATAGGGCGGAATTCTTATGTTCTTTTTGCTTTGTTTTGTTGGCAATACTATTGCAAAATACCTCTCTGAAGTACCCCACCTTGCTGTGGTGGAGAGGCAAGTGTGGTCTAGTGATTCATGAGGCTAGACCATATAG
>JAUEKY010014452.1:0-11910 GCA_031833965.1 Scyllaea pelagica
GATTAAGACAAGCAGGTGTCTAGCCCACTGTGCCCACTCTTGAATGACTCAAAGAAGATACACATTGAGGTGTACATGTAGGGAGGTCAAACAAATTTTAATATAGCCTGAGATTGGACTTGCAGCGTTATCAATAAAAAGATACGCTGCTTAGCCACTACAGGCAAAGGTGTACATCTAGGGAGGTCAAATAGATTTTAATGTAGCCTGAGTTTGGACTTGCAGCCTTATCAGAAAGATTCGCTACTCAGCCACTACAGGCATTTGAATGACTTTTACATGTGTATTTTTCTCTCCCCTCGACAGCCAAAAGCCAGGGCAGCTTTATGTCCATGTGGCCCCGTAAGAAGGCCATCAGCAGCAGCAAGGCCACCGACATGATGGACGGCATCTACTTGGATGACCTGGCTAATATGGACGACCCGGAAATGGCTCGGATTTACCTTGGGAGACCCAGGTGAGATTCTTTGCATGGATTTTTGGGGGGGTTTTTTTTGTGTGGCTCATTTTGATAGGCAGAAGATAAAGTGATGATAGATCAAACTGGGTGAAATGTATGATAATTATTGTGTCTCAGGTTTTTTTTTCTTTTTTTTTTTTTTAAACAATATTGAAAATTCAATGTTGACAGATTGAAAGTCGTGCTTTTACCTTGATTTTGTCATGAATTGATTCATCACATTTTATTTACTAGTGTTGATGTGACTTTTTTAAATTGATTTTTTTCTTCTTTTTTTGTTAGTGGTGTAAAACTTGAATTTATCATCTTTTAGTAATGTTGCTCAGGTGATATATTTGGGTGTATTGATTTATGTATTTTTTGACATTAGTTAATGATTATCTTTGTCCTGGTCGGCAGAGAATCTGAGGAAGACGCTGAGTCCGGCCGAGGCCTCTCCCTCCCCCAGTCTCCGAACTCTGTGGAGGGGTCCATTGGAGGCCTTGCCAGCTTCACGCCTTCCGAGGTGCGCCACCTGGGCCCTGTGTCTCTCTCCCTCTGCGGCGGTTTGAATGACCCTGAGGGGATTTCCCTGGAGAAGTTCATGCAGAAGGTTGTGACCTTTGATGACCTGGCTGAGCAGCCCAATCTGACCTCCAATCCAGATCTGGTGGTCAAGATTCATGAAAAGTGAGTTTAAAAGAGAAAAGAAAAAAACACTTTATTGTTTTCTTCTCCCTCTCTTAAGCCTTATATTTCATTTGTCTTGGATTGTTTGATGATTGTTGGTAGTAATAAAAGTAAGTGTAAGTTTAAGGATATGGTAAAAATGGGAGCCCCACCCCAAATATAACAATTTTTATATATGGATAAATCTGTCATATAATTGATTTTAAAGTTGTCTTTTTGGTCTAGTATGTTATCAATGCCTTGATTTGCTAAAATAAAGAAAACTTAAATGTTCAAAAAAACTTATATTTTATATATATTTTGGTACCGAAGTTTATGCTTAGGAGAGTGTGTATGTGTATGAATAACCTTACATCTTCTCATCCACTCCTGTAGATACTACAACTGGACAGCAGCCGGTCCTATGGTGTTGTCACAAATTGTATTTCAAAGAACATTACCAGAGGTAAGCTTTATGTATGTGTACAGTATTCAGCATGATTTGTTATTATAAACTTTCTTTAATTCATTTTCATTTCACACTGGAGTCACTTCTTTTTCTTTGTTTTTCATTTTGTTTGTATTCTCTAAGGTAATGTTTACGGCTGTCTTTTTTTTTTTAACTTTATTTTTTTTGCTTGTTCTCTTAAGTGGATATTGGATATAATGCTTCTGATATTTTCCATCTTTCGCTTTTTATGTTTACCCGAGTTTATTTTTCTTGTCTTATGAGCTTCTTTTCTTGAATTAGCCATATTTGTTCAGTGACTTGGTATGTTCGTGTGGGTGTTGGGAATAGGAGAGGGTTGGTGTGTTGATTGAAAAGTCTTGTTTTGTTTTGGTTTTTTTTTTTTTTTTTGGCATCTAGACTACCTTGGCTAGTAATTATTTTACAAAAGCAACTCACAAGCTTGTAGAGCAGCTAAGTTTTTGGTTTAAGTCCCTGTCCTTGAGACAATATATATTTTTTAAAAGTATAAACAAGAGGTAAGATTTTATATACATATATAAAAAAACAGCTCAACCAATCAGATTTTTGCATAAAATCATAAGATTCTTAAAACTTATAAAATGTCCTAAATTATTCCACATGTCTGTGCAGCAGAAGAAGGTAAGAAAGTCAAATGCTGCTTTATAGAGTAAAACCCTTGCCTTTTCTCACCTCTTGACCAACCAAAGCTAGTTATATTGTAAAGAAAACAATAAATATGTCATTTCCTCCTTTGATTGTTAACCCTTTGTCATTGTCTCCCAATCGCTTGTAAACTCATTTGGTTATGGACACATTGACATAGACATGTTTGGTACACAAAGAGTTAAAAGAATAATATCTGTATTTTCTTTTGTTCTTTTTTTTTTTATCTGACCATTTAGATTGTTATGAATGGAATCGAGAAATGACTATTTATTATCATTTGCAAATAATGACAAAACCCATGCTATACGGCAAAACCCATTTTTGTTTTATTCATTTAATTTTTTTTGTTTGTTGCTGTAATTGTGTGTGTTGTTCTTTCCCTCTGCCTACTTTAAGTGCTTTCCAAAGGGCCCATGTACAGTGGTTCCTCATTTTGTTTTGTTTATTTATTTATTCATTTATTTATTTTGTTTTGCTCTATTACTCCTTGGCTTAAATTTAAATTTGCTATGGTTTTAAAGTATGTTTGTTAATTGTATAATAATTGTCATGCTGTGTGTAGTGGAAAGGAATTTAGTTCCGTAACTTGCTTACTTTTTGTTTATGCCTGTTGTATTCAATTTGAGTATTTGGTTACAGTTTAATACTTGTGTGAGTTGAGGCGAAAAGATGAGTATTGGGAGTTTTATTTTTTTAGATTTGTCAATAAACCGAGATTTGCTCAGCCTTATGCAGTTTGACACTTGAACGTTTTGCATGAAGAAAGTATATAAAGGGTGGGGAGCTAATGCTGTGGTTTGTTTTGATAGGGTGTGTTTTGCAGCTCTGGGAGTTGTATCATTATTATTATTATTATCATTATTATCATTATTATTATTTATTGAATTGACTTACCTGTGGATTGGAGTTAACAGGTTCTTTGATTTCTATACAAGTTAGAAAGAGGTTTTCTAGTTTGATTATTATTTTCAAACTTGAATTTTTTAGTACCAATTCTATTGAAGTCTCCTGTTCAGTACTGGCAGGTCTTTGCTTTGCTCCCCAGCAGCATAACAATTCTCCATCTTGTAATATTGATATGAATGCATTTGATTCAGGGGGTCACGGTGGTTCAGTGGTCATAGCTCTGGGTGCTGAAATGAAGTGACGCTGGTTCGAGGCCGTCTTGGGAAAAGAAATCACATAGTGATTTTTATCACTAAAACCCCAAGAAAAACCCAGTATGTCACTCACCTGATCCTTACAACATAGGTAGGGGGGATCTAGAGCCTAGTCCTATTGGAGACGGACAAACTGGGAGGTCCCGTGTTCATGTTGCGCACATTAAATAACCCTTGGCAGTTGGAATTCGAAAAGAGTAGGTTGCTAGGCCGCTGTCGGGGCAAAATTGAAATCCTACCAATAGGTCACAGTGGGCTGATCGCCTGCTTGGCTTAATGGCATGATCCAGAGAAATTCCGTCTCATACCCTGCACTGTAATGGTAAAAGGCAAGGGTAATGGATAATGAAATGATGATGATGCATTTGATTCGCCTCTCAGGGATGATTTGGTTTTATAACATATATGTTTTTGAAACTTGTGTCCTATGGTGTGGGTAAAAGGATATTTTTGAGTCTTTTGTGAGTGTGTCGGTCTCAGGGATACGAATATTTACTATTATTTCATCAAGGTTTAAGTCATTGCCGTGCATCAGTCTATAGAGGATTGGCTCTTACACAATGTGTATACTGTCTATAAGTTTTTTTTAGTTATTGCTATTATGCCTGGCCTTTTTATTTCAACTGGTCAAATTTATTTGATTGTGAAACTAATTTTTTAGAATGTTAATGATTTTAAAACTAATTCAAGACCATTTCAATCTGTTTGGCATTTTAATTTACCTTTTTTTCTTTTTTCCCCTGTTTCCTTTTCAGGAGACTGTAAAAAGTATAGAGAAAGAGCACATGCCAAAGAAAAAGAAAAAATCTTCCTGGTTTTCCTGGGGACGGTCAGCAGAGGCAGAGGCAGAACTCAGCGTGCCCGGTGCCGATGCCTCTGCCATTGTGGCTCAGACAGCCTCATCCGCTTCACCCAGTCCTCCGGCCATATCTGCTGATGTCATCACGGGTAGTTCTCCCTCTCTGCCAGCCGATGTCACTATTCTCCCAGACGCAAACTCCAAAATGGTGAGCAAATTCCAAAGGCAGAACATGTGCTGCCTAGCATTGAATTGTGATTTTGTTCCTCACTAAAATCTCAAGATGACGGTCATCTTTGGTTGTTGTTGTTATTTTATTTTTTTTTTTTTCTTCTAATTTTTGTGTTTGATATGTCTTTTTATAATTCCTTTCTCAATTGAAAATCAGAATGAATCAACAAGTGTCTTTAAAGAGCAAAATTTGTAAACAATAAACACAACACACTTTTCTTCGGGGGAATTTAGTGTTAAAGTATATACGATAATATATGGATACATTTGAAATTGGTAGACATGGTTAACACAGAATGCTCAGCAGATCACTAACTTGTGTCTGAGTGCTCCGCTTGTACTCCATGGCCTATTGGGTGCATTGCATGGATCAAATTTTGCTGGTGTACGCTGATCCTGTCAATGGATCAGAATTTGAAATGTGTCTTTGCCTGTGGATCGTTCTAATCGCCCAGTTTGGCACAGACCCGGTGGACCTAAAACCCTATTTTTTGCCAAAAGTTCAGTACTGGGTGTTAAATGCAGATACCCCCAATGAAAGGGATGTTGTTTTTTTCTTTTTATAGTTTTGCACTATAGAATCTTTTCTGAGCTTCTCACGTTCTAGTTTACTAAATTGCCTTTTAGATGTGTTTTTTGTCCTTCACAATATGCTAACGTGGAAAATTTCTTTTTAAAACTTTGACCCATGATCAGGTGTTGTAAAGGGTGTTAAAGCCTAATGTTAAATCTTATAATGTTCAAGATATATAACCTGTTTCTGTTGTCTCCTTCAGGATGTGTCGCCTGCCATGTCGCCACTGCCCAGCCCTCCCACCAGCTCTTCCAGCACACCCTTGAAGAACCAGGACAACAGAAAGAGGTCAGTAGCTGCTTCACGAGGAAATATAGATCAGAAATAAGACCATCAGTGGGGAAAAAAATGGATGTAGATCAGATGGAAAAGAAAAAGAAAAGAGACGATATGATGAATTGCTTTAAAAAAAAAGATTGTTATGGTATTATATTATGATCAATGCTTGCTTTTGTGAATATAGGGATACAAGGGGAAGAGAAAAGGAAGCAAATGTAAAAGAAACCAAGAAGGAACAAGAGGAGGATATAAAAAGTTTTGATAATGTGATCCATGCTACGATGCTACTCAATAGTGATAGAAAGGGAAGAGAAGAGAATGAAGAATGTCTTAAAAAGAACCCAAAAAACCACAGCTTTAGTAAAGTTACTTAAGTGAAATACTCCCTCCTTGTCAATGTTATATTTCAATCTATGATGATAATCTGTTTATGTTTGTCTTAATTGTTACTTATGCCTAGTTTTGTAATGCCTGTTATTCTGGAACAGGAGGCAGAGACCAGAGGAACACACGTCCACCGAGACGGACACAGACAACTCTGAGAGGGACTACACCAAGCTCTCCCCTCCCCATTCTGAGCACGGCTTCATGGAAACACAGAGGACCAAGAAGAAGAAATATGTGAAAACCCTCCGGCTGTCCTCTGACCAGATTGTAAGTTTTCCAAGTGGTTGTTTGATTTCTCTTTTGTCCTATTGCAATTATGTTGCTTGAATGATTTGCCACTAAGATTCCACTGTCCTTCTCCAAGTTGCTTTTGATCTTTTCTTTCTCTTACCCGCCAGGGTCCAATGGAGTGCTGTTTTAACAACAGACTCTGGTTCTCTTCGCATCGAATGCTTAATCCATCTCCATCTTGTCTATGTGATAGTAGTGTTTGAGTATGCTGTCTATTAGATCTTTGTACTACGGCTTTATAAAGGCTTCCAGTTAGCTGTGTCTTTGATAGCGTGAACAGCCACGTTCCTGTCTGAAACAATATGAACTAGTGCCTAGCAGGTAGCATATCTCCTCTTATGTGTTTTCATGTTGTTGTTGTCTTGGGGTCTCTTTGTAAAGAGCTTTGAGCACATTTAGTGGATATTTCACTTTATGTGAATACAAAGAAACATGTTTAAAGGGAAAAGGGCTGAACCAGAAAAAAAACCCTAAATAGAGCGCAAAAAAATCATTTTGGTGCTTATTAACTCTTATTTTAAGAAACTGTACTTCTAAACTGAAATAAAAACTCAGGTCCCTTCAATTTCCTTTTAAAACTTTTTTCACTGTAATTTTTTTTTTTTTTTTTTATTTAAAAAAAAAATCAAGATAATGAAAACCGTGTTTGAATAAACCAGAAAATGATTTTCACAGTATTTCAAAAGGCGTCTAATTTCAATACCGTCCATTTCTCCCTCCAGGCCAAAATGAATTTGAAGGAAGGCCACAATGAAATCTCCTTCTCCGTCACCACCCAGTACCAAGGCACCACCAGGTGTGTGTCCCATGTCTACCTGTGGAACTACGACGACAAGATTGTCATCTCCGACATCGACGGCACCATCACCAAGTAAGTGCTGGAATTCATTGGATTTTAAGCAACGGCTGAAATTAGTTGGGGTGACAAGGATGTTGTTTGGTTTTGCCGCAATGAAAGGTTTATGGGGTGGTTAGTTTTATGGTATAAGATTGCTCTTTTTGATGCTGTTGAAGTGTCTCTGATTTTGGGTTATTGAATGTTATTAATTTTTCTCTTCTGTCAGAGTTGTTAGAGAATGAAAGAATAAGTTGTATCCCCTTAGAAATTATTGATGGAATTAAGATTCTGGAGATAGATTGAACAAAAACCTTTCTTTTACTTTCTATTTTTTATTTCTTTTAATTTCACGGTCCTTCTAATACAAGAGAGTAAAAAAAGTAAGGGGTATTTGTATGAGATTCTTTTTTTACTTGTGACTTTGTTATCCCACATTATAAATAAATGAAATGTCTTTCTCTTTTTTAAATTAAAAAAAAAAGAAATCTAACCACTTAAGAATGTAATATATAATGAAAATATGATAATAGATCCTTTTAAAGAAAACAATGTCAGCTATTGTAAAGGTGTAGTTGTTAACATACAACCTCTCCCTTTTGTCCCATTGCAGGTCAGACGTGCTCGGCCAGATCCTGCCCATCATGGGCCGTGATTGGTCCCAGTCGGGGGTGGCTCAGCTGTTTACTCGCATCCACGAGAACGGCTACAAGCTGATCTACCTATCTGCCAGGGCCATTGGCCAGTCGCGCAGCACCAAGGACCTGCTGAAGAATATAAAACAAGGAGACCTAGTGTTGCCAGACGGGCCTGTCTTCCTCAACCCTACCTCACTCTTCCGAGCCTTCCATAGGTATGTCAGCCGTCAGCATGATAGGTCTTTGGCCAGATTTGAGTTTTATTACGCCATTTGACCAAATTGAAACTAAAGCCAGCATTCAAATCTTAATTCTGAAATCAAAAGAATCCCACGCCGCAACTTACAGCCTAATATTGAGGAAAAATGCTCTAATATTATCATACTATCATACAGGTCACCAAAGCCGTAATACAAGCATAGTCTTTATTTCACCCTAATTCTTACAGTAAGCGTGAATTCATCATACACCGAGGAGTACTCACCATTGGATTTGTCCAAATTTTTCAGTAGGTCGCCCCTCTTTTTCTTAGAACTAGAATATCTTATGAACTTGTTTCTTTTATGCAGAGATAAGCAGCCACATGTAAAAGGGACATTTTCATTTATCAAAGAAAACAAAAAAATAAAGTTTGCCAATGCTGCAGTGTTAATTTTGTGTGTCACTACTATCTGTCTTTCTTTGAGGTAGTTTGGCTTGCCACATTAAAAAGCCAAACTCATGAAATGATGATGAGTTTGGCTTTTTGATGTGACCATTAATACCAAATCAGAGAAAATGTATTGATAAGAGTGGACCTGTCTTTACTCATTTGTGACCAACATTATTTCACTGTGTTTTTGCCAGAGAGGTGATCACGAAGAACCCGGAAGAATTCAAGATCAGCTGCCTGAAGGATATAGGGGATCTTTTCCCCTCGTCTCCTTTCTACGCTGGATTTGGCAATAAGTTCAATGTGAGTTTCAATGTCTTTGATTACCAATAAGGTTCTACATATTTTCCTTTTCCTTTCGCAGCTAATGAAATATATTTTATGGTTTACTATAACTCCATAGATAAATATAGCTTATAATGAAATTTGATGATTTTTTTTTTTTCAAACAGCTGTATGATTTACAGAGAAACATGTTTAAACTGAAAATGGCTAAGCCATAGTAAAAAAACGCAAGACTGAAAGCTGCTTATTGATTCTATATTATAAAACTGTATTTATAAACTAAAATTAAAACTCTGGTCCCTTGAATTTCGGTGTAAATGTGTTTCATCATACAATGAGTACTTTTGTCTTCTCCCTTAATCTGTATGATATAATGTGTAAGTATTAAGTATGAACAGCTTGTTTTAGGAAGATTAATAAATGATATTATGTATAGTTAAGATGTAATTTGTCGTATTTGTTAACAGCTAACCCAGTTTGCTCATATTTTTTTTATTTTTCGATCTTTTTTTCTTCTTTTCTATTCTTTTTACCTTTCTTTTTTTCTGATGAGATGTGATGCTCCACTGATTTTCAGGGGTTTTTTTTATTCTTTCTTTCTTTCAAAAAATTCATTTGGCATCCCTATAGATTGAACTCTCAATGAATAGTTGTATATCACATCATGGCTTGAAATGTTTTTTATTGAGAATTTTTTCCGTCCTTTGCCAGGATGTGATTGCCTACAGAGCCCTGGAGATTCCAAATTTCCGCATCTTCACCATCAACCCTCAGGGTGAACTCAAACATGACCTTTCCCTGACCTTCCTGTCTTCGTAAGTGTTTTCAATTAAATTCCCCCTTTTTTTTTAAAGTTACTAGCTGCATCTGTGTTTTTATATAGGTAGAGCATTTGATACAGAGCATTATCGACTAAGTGTGCTCAAAGCGCTGTACAAGGATTCCCCAGTCAACAGCAACACTACAGACATAGATTGAGACACGCAGCCCGCTTGGTGCATTTGCAATGAATTTGGACAAAGACAAAAGTGGGAAAATATGAGTAAAGAGTCAACTTTGCACCTTCCCCCGACGGAAATGGAACCTGCTCCCTCATGGTGACAAACTCAAGAGTGTTAACGAACGGCATATGTGGAGATAATTGAATAATTATAAAATTTTATAACCTTACGAATCACCATTGAGACGGTTTCTGAAGCAATCAGCGATGATTTTCAAAAACCCTGTTTTTTTTTTTTGTTTAAATGAAAAAATAATGAACACCACTTTATTGCATGTTTTATTTTTTTTTTCAATTGAGCTACTAATTGATCATTATTTATTCTTTTTTTTTTTTAATCTTTTATGTGAACAGCTACAGCGGCATGTCAGACATTGTGGACCACTTCTTCCCGTCGCTGGACTACGTGGACCGCGGGACCAACACCATCTTCAACCCAGTCAACTACTGGAGGCAGCCCATTCCCAGCCTCTCTCCCGACGAGCTGACGTTGCTGGAGGACTCGGCCAGCAAATGACTAGGCCGGGCCGGGAGGTCTGCCGCAGCGACGAGGGTATCCTCGTCCAGATCTCCCACTAGGCTCCGCCGGCGCCAACGCCACGTCAGCCATGGTGACTGGAGCTCCGTCATCCCCGGTGAATTGCTAGAGGACCAACGACAGACCGAGTCGGACGTGGAGGAGAGTGCGAGGAAGAAGAAAGGGCTTGTCCAAAGGATGGGCGGGATTGTAATCGGCATGACCGGGGGTGTGAACAAGAGTCAGGACAGTCTGGAAACCGTCAGCAGGTCATATGAGTGCCTGGGTGAGGAGGATGTGTTTGATATCAGTTTTGATTCCAACAACAATAACAACAACAACAGTGATAAGAAAGAAGTAAAATTTGACAGCAAGGATACATTTTCTCTTCCAGCGCATAATAATTTAAACGGGTCGGGGAGCAAAGGCAGGTTGAGTAAGGTGAAAGGGGGCGGAAAGGTTGTCACTTTTTCACCTTCTTTGGACAGTGAAGGTTTTTCTTTAGATGAACCGGATGGCAGTAAATGTTGTGCTATGACAAACCAGAAAGAGTGCAATGGTAGAAGTGAAGTGATGGTTTGCGATGTAAATAGTATTTCCAAGGGCAAGGCCGGAGGGACCAAGTCCGTCGTGGAGAATGTAGATTGCGTGTGTTGTAAGAAAACCTACGAGCCGTTCAGGCATGTGGAGAAGGCTATGACGGGTTACCGCAGTCTGCTCACTCGTCACTACAAGAAGCGGCGGAGGCGGTCTCGTGCTAACAGCATCCAGGCCGTCTCGGCTCTACTGAAAGGAGAAGATAACAACAACAACAGCGTAGTAGACTGTGGCGGTAGCGACCAGGACTATGACAGTGATAGTTCGTTTCATTCCATGTATTCGTACGACTCTGAGTCCAATTTGTGGGATTCCGAGTTCATCAACGAATGCCAGCTTCCTGAGGTGGATGCATTCTGGGACTGTGACGACACCAGCAGTTTGATATTTTGTGACCCCTTGGAACCCGGAGATTGCATCGAAAACAATGAGTTTTTCGATCCTGACAGCACCCAGTGTCAGTCATCGTCATCATCATCATCATCATTATCATTTTCACCACCTCTCACCTCATCTTCTTCATCATCATCAACAACTGTGTCACCCCTTCCCACCCTGTCATTAACTGTAGATAACGGCGACTCATCACAATCTGTTCCTATTCCAATTCCTGCATCCAAAGACAAGTCATCACTGGCCCAGAATTCCATGCGCCCGCCACCACCGCCTCCCCCATCCCCTACGTTTGACCGTCGCCTCAACTTGTCATCAACATCGTCATCATCTTCATCTCTCATGTCCAGGCCCTCAGACGAGGGTATGCCAGTAATATCATTGTTCGACAGGTCTCTTGACTTTTGGTTGATAGAAGTGGATTGAGGTATTTGACCATCTGCTGAGGCTTTCATCTCAAAACCTGTAAAAAAAAAAATTCATCACCTTTATGTTTGATGTAACATAAAATCATCATCATCCCTCTATTATTTCACAGCTTTGTCTCACAGATCACATATACTAACGTATAAGCAGCATTTTTGTCAAATTGATTGAATTATGTAGAGCAGCATTAGAATGACAGTAGCCCATGGGTTGGGTCATTAATAGGTCTTGTGCCTGTCACTTTGTATGTTAATGAAATCAGCGGTCCCTCTGGGCCATTTATGGTCACCCTATACCAGACCTGCCAAGTGCTCAGCTTTCATAGTCAATATTTGAAGTGGTGCTCCCATTTCTCCCTCCTTGTTCCACTCATTCCTTTTGTTTCAATAAGGAATGCCCCCTTTTTTTTCTTGGAATGCTCTGATTTTTCGGTTCCAATGGTTGCCCTATAGTAGGAAGATGGCTTGCTTTGTTTAGACAGAGAGAGTGTCATGGAGTCATGGGATGGGAAGAACCACATTATGCTGTGCGCTCATCTCTCTCTCTCTCTCTCTCTCTCTCTCTCTCTCTCTCTCTCTCTCTCTCTCTCTCTATCTCTCT
>JAUEKY010014563.1:0-11909 GCA_031833965.1 Scyllaea pelagica
TCCCACACCGCGACATACCTAAGTTGTAAAAATCGTTTTTTTAGCAGCTGCCCGCCTGGCGCTCGGCATTATGGGAACAATGCTAAGACCGGTTGGCCAGGTGTCAGTATAATGTGAACGGGTGAGATATTTGTGTGAGTCCTCTGTTTATCTCTGTGGAGCAGCACTTTAACATGTCCAGAGTACTCCTCCGGCGAAGTGACCTGAACTGTGTAGAAGCAGGCGTTAAACCATAACGTTCGAACGTTTATGCTGAGATAAGCATGATAGAATAATGATGATAAAGGATCAAATATCTGAAGAGGTTTGCCAAAAACTGTGTGTGGATTTCTGTCTGTTCTAATTCCGATCTAATCTATCATTTATTTTTATGTGTTTCAATTTCCTATCTAAAAGTATTCAACTGTACCTGTGTCTTCAGCTGCAATGATACTGGGATTTTTTTGTTTGGTATCTTGCCGTCTTCTGTATTGTGTGCTTTGTCTGAGGTATTGGTTGAGTGCTGTTAGTTCAGTTAGTTCAGTTGTCGATTGCTCTTTGTGCTCTTGTTTTGAAGCTTGTTAGCATACTTTTATTTTCTTGTATTGTTTTGTCTATTCCATAGTCTGTTTTTCTGCTAATGGGTCTTACTCTGAAGGAACCAAAAAAGTCTTCATTGCATATTTTTCTGGCCAGTATACACCCATGATTTTTCTCAAATCCCTTCCTGTACATATTTTTAAGGGTGGTCTGGTTTGAATGTTTTTGTTTGTCTCATGTTCAATGTGTAATAGTACAAAATATGATAAAGATAGAGATGATTTTACGGAAAACTGTCTCTTTAGATGATACAATGGGATTAGATATATGAGATACTGGCGCATTGTCTAGAATTTTAACACTTTTCCGCTTCAGAATTTTATTCTCTGTATTGCTTATTTGGGGAAAAAATGTAGTCCCCTCAGAAAATTTATCAATATCACTTCAAGGAAATAATTCAAATTTGGTTATGCATGAGATTGATCCAATGATTTTAACAATAAACATTTTAAAAAATCACCCTTTAGGAGTTCTTTTTTTTTTTTTTTTTTTTGTATGCTGCAATTTGCATATACCCTAGCGAATTTTTATCTGAGCCAGTGGTCTCAGACAAATTCACCAAACTGACTAATCTACCAGTACCAAATTTTCTTCCATCCACAGGAGCTGATCTTCCCAGTGTTTTTTGTTTGCCTTCTGTCCTTCCTTAAAGCTACCACC
This sequence comes from Scyllaea pelagica, assembly GCA_031833965.1. Taxonomy (NCBI): domain Eukaryota; kingdom Metazoa; phylum Mollusca; class Gastropoda; order Nudibranchia; family Scyllaeidae; genus Scyllaea; species Scyllaea pelagica. The sequence continues at coordinate 1,240 of JAUEKY010014563.1, forward strand.
AGTCCTGACACCAAGCCAGCTCGCCATTTTCCTCCCCACAACATCAACTCCACTGATTTTGGCCAGCCTTTCAATCACAGCGTCATCATTTTTGCAACTCCAAAAGTTGCACCGGTAAGCTAAGCGCACTCCGGGCTCCGCAGTGTTTTATTTACCTTACTCTTAGTCATATGTATGCCTTTGATACTGTCATAGCTGACACCATGGCGTGTTTAAATCCTTTTTTTTTTGCTTCATGATAGCTATGCTCCTTCACACATTGATTATCACGATTGTTTGGATGTGACCATTTCTTTCTTTTTTTCATTTTGGCTATCCATCTGATATATCCATTTTGTGCCAGGTGGTAAATGTAGGCTCTGCTCTTGTTCTCTACTTATCCTTGTTAGAGACGTGGCAGGATTTTGGCTATATTAAGACCTAATAAACCTCTTCTAAGTCTATCTTTGTGGGGAGTTTTTTGTCTGTAGGTCATAGATGAGGTGCAACTGCCCCATGTGGTATGATTGCAATTTATATATCACATTAACCCACAATCATTTTTATTCTATGAGCAATTTTGTTTTATATTTATTGCCTTTGGCTCGGAAAGTCATATTGATTGAAGAGGAATAAATTTCCATTCCCTTGAACTTTTAGGTGAATGTTTACTATCAGGCAAGAAAAGCAAGTGTTTAATGACAAGCATTGCAACAAATGTATTCCTTGCAGCAACCAGCAGCACACTATTCAATAATTGGAACTGACTTACCAGTTTATCCCTTGCTCAACTTTAGTTTGGATAAATTCTTGGAGGTTCTTCTAATTCTGGTTCTGTCTTCAGTTGAATTTAATGTGGTGGTTGCAATATGTGCCCCTTCAACACATTGGTGGTTATAGAGAGGGTAAAGGCTTATCGCTTCTGAAATAACGTTGGGATTTGGATAATCAGAAGAAAATCAGGATAATGATACAAAAGATACAAAAGAGCAGACCCCTTCAGTCTGGAGTCTTAGATCCACAGATGGACAGACAGCTGCTTATCATTGCCAACTTAGAAACAATTTTCCATTGCTGGTATCTATTCGCATTACTAACATTACCAGCTATCTATTTTTCAAACTGTTCAGAAATGAATTGATTTGTAGGCTAATAAAGTTTGAAGGTTTCCAATGTCTTACCGTGTTGAGTGTTGTTTATATTTATTGCCTCTTCAAGTTTTGATCCTTAATGCCTCATTGTATCTCAGCTCTATACAATTGATTACTGAAGTTCTGTTTCCCTCATTATTTTGCAGTATACCTTATGGATGCAGGACATAGTTTCTCAGCTGAATGGACCTCCTCAGTTTCAGATGTTTGATACAGAGGAGGAACTTGAATTAGCATACAAAAAAACCCAGAATGAAGATGTCAGGTTTGGTGTTCTCTTCAATAGTAGTGGGGATCAGAATGCCTATGTCATCCGCTCCAGATTTACAGACGTGCCAAGTTCAAAAAATGTTTATGAGTTTAGAGGAGGTAATGACTTCATTTGTGACTCTGTGTGTGTCTTCTCTCTTTCAGTTACAGGATAATAGATAAAGCTTTTGAGTTTTTTTTCCAAGTGGAAATCTGCACTGTTTGGCAAAGGACGTAGATATTGAAAAAGTACTAATGGATTTAAAGATAAATGACTCAAAACAGATCAAGCATTTTTTGCAGTGGAAAAATTAGAGGAAAAGAAATATAGTACTTGTAGCAATAGTAGTAATATTGTATGGGGTACACTTCCAGCATCAGACTGTCCACGCAGTTCTGGAATGTCTCATCATATCAGTAAAGCTGGACTAAAATTCCTATTTGCTTTGACACCTTAGCTTTACTGCCAGCAGAAGAGTGCATGTCAACTATTTAAGCTACTCTACACACAAGACATAGGTTTAGAGGTCGAGATTGACATGACCCTTACTGAAGTAATGTTATCAAAATATAAAGAAGCATATGGATGTCTAGAAATATAATGAAGCCATTTGATATATATATTTTTTTCTTTCTTTTCACAAAGGCAATGCTGATATTCAGCGTAGTTTTATTCTTTAACTGTTTTATCATCTTTTTTTTTCTCTCTGCCAGTTCCAATTTTGTGTTGTGTTCTGTGCTGTTGTGAATGTTGGAAGTCTTATAAAGAATCTAAGAGAAAAATATGATTGGGTTTGATATTTTATCCAGAAAAACAGGCTCTTAAATTATTCAACCGGGTATATCAAAGCATGACCCTGCCACTTACTTTCTACTTGGCCAGGAACTTGTAACGAAGATGGAACAGGGACTGGGACGACAAACTGCAATGTCAACAAATACCTGTCCTCAGGTTTTGTGCAGTTGCAAATGGCCATTGACAATGTTCTCATGGTGGTAAGTTTGTGGGTTGTCTGTTGTTATAAACCTTCCCCCCATACATGTGAGCTGTTTAGAGCCCTGCTTCAGCGAATAAGCTATCATAGTAAATTGATGAAATTCCCCCTTCATTTAATTGGGTATTGGTCACTGGGACACTATTGATAAAGACAGAATTTTTGAGACATGTTATAATGCTGCCAAATGAAGATGAACTGAAGTTTGACTTGTGTGTCACCGCTGTTCACAATACACTGATTTTTTTTTGTCATTTTTTTAGCTTAAGTATGTAAATTTTCGTAGCCTACTTCCATGATTTAAATTCTTGTGTAGATAAAGATATGATTAGAAGTACAAATGACCTTAAGAAAATTGCTGACTTCATCACTGCGGACAGTCTTAGTGAATATCAGGGGAAAAAACAAAGTTGAGTTCTGTGTTTCTTGTTTGCCTGTTATCTTTGTTAGAATAGCTGTCTTCATTGAAGTAGGATTCACAACTAGATTATTTGCCTTTGTCTTACTACAGTTGAATACTCTTTCCAATCGTCATCTTAAAGTCAGGGCAGCAAAGTTATAATCAGTATTGGATCTGATAAATTGCCACTGTGTGGCCTCCTACCAAACCATTTGGTAGCTTTAAATCTGCCCTCTCCCCTTTTACCTAAATAACATGGATGGCTTTGACATGGGCAAAGTGCCAGACATTATGATATTGCACAAGCAACCTCTCCATTTATAATAACCTGTGGGAAAGGAGGCTTTCAAGTCACCACCAATGATGAAAATGAACCAAAACAGCCAAACTTTTGGGAGAAAAAACATAATAATGTCATCCTAATTTGTTTAGCTTAATGCAGTGGTGTATACTTCTCATAACAAAAATGATAATGGTCATTTACTCTTGAGACTAACTTTCTCAACTCTTTCAGCCCTGAGCAAATTAAGCCATTTTGATGCTAAGCTCCTGGGATTTTTAGCTACATTGCACAATCACATCCCTCACTCATTTGAAACAGACAATCCAATCCCAGAAACAGTGTAAAACTATGGTCTGATCATTGATGAACATGTGTTACAGTGTGTGTGTATTGAGAAATATTGCATTTCTATTTAAACAGCAGTTTGAGCAATATGGTCAAAATGGATACATCCTTAGTCAGGGCTGCTATGTAAATTGACAAATCAGGGTGGAATGAACTAAAACATATATCTTTCCCTTTAAAGATACAGGTACTTTTATTTGTCGATATAAATGTTTAATGTGAATCCTAGCCTGTCCTATAAAACACTGCCTGACCGATGCTGTCGGTTCAAGTGGTTGAGTATTTGTCTGGTAGTTCATGGGTTCTATCTCAGGCCACAACATACCCAAGATGTAAAAATAATTTTTTTAGCAGCTGCCCACCAGGCGTTTTGCCATAATGAGAACAGTGCTTAGATTTGTTAGTCTGCCAGTGTCAGTATAATTCTACTGTATGAGATATTTTGAGTCAAGTCTACTGTTTATCTCTGTTTTGCAGCATGTTAACATGTCCAGAACGTTCCCCCAATGATAAGACTTATACAGTGTCAAAACAGTGTTAAACCTCATTGTCAAAACATTTTTAAACGCAGGCTATTCTTCCTTTTGATAAGCCTTTACTCTTGTTCAGCAATGTTAACAATGTTTAACCTTGTCTTGCCTCCTCCCTCCCTGACCCTTTCCCCTTCACTATAGAACCTTGGGCTGAATGCAACAGCTGTGATGACTCGTCAAACTCACGTACAGATGATGGACTTGGATCAATTTCAGCCAAATACAAATTACATACAGACAGTGTCTTCTATTTACTTTGTCTTTTCTTTCTGCATTTTGGCTACTTATGTTGCTATCAACATTGTGTCGGAAAAGGAGAAGAAAATCAGAGACGGTATGATGATGATGGGTCTTAGCCCTATAGCGTTCTGGTAAGTGATCAGTGCTCTCTACACCTCTCCAGTTGTATTGATGTCATCTCTCCTTGTACCAGATCAATCTCATGCTCTCTAGGATTATCCATGTTTATTGTAGTTATTTTGTTATTGTCCAGTAGTCTCATATTTTTTCTTTACTTTCAGCTCCTTTTTCTTTACTTTATTGGGATTGAATATATTTTCTTAAAATTTTTCTTCCTCTTTAGATAGTCTGTGTATTGCTTTACCTTCTTTCTTGATGAAGAGATTTGGCGCTTTTCTTTACTTTTTAATTTTTGAATAGTCTTTGTGTGGCTCTTTTTTATACTTTTGATCTTTAAATAATCTGATTTTTCAACTGCTGTCTTTCTGAGCTAAGAGCACCTTGTTTGATCGACACTATTTTTCACACTGAATAGCCTCAGGATTGCTTTTCTCTTTACTATCTTCATTGTTTCAATTCTCAATTTCTCTTTTTTTTTCTGTGTCCACTGCTTTGAATTTCACTCTTTATAGAAGAGCTCTTTTTACCCGGAATTACTTAGAAAATGAGTTATTTTCATATATTAAACTTCTGGAAGAAGGAGTAAGCCATTATTTACTCATGAACTTTAAAGAAAATTATAAAAACGCTTTTTTTCCAAAAAATACTTTATCTATGATATTCTGGGTATATATCATACTTGCCTGAATTTTAACAGCTATTGAAATACTATATCGGCATAAGGATTTTAACTATGCTTTGCTCATGTATGCTATGACCTGGTTCTGAGCAGCAGGCACATATGCGGCTTGCTGTACATCCCTGACAATCATAGTGGCCTGTAATTTGGATATTAGCTTGAAATCATTTTCCAAGAGGTATTTTACCCATGATGATACAGTATGCCTGTAGTGGCTAAGCAGCATATCTTTGTAGGTAAGGCTGCGAGTCCAATCTCAGGCCACTTTGAAATTTTGTTTGACCTCCCTAGATGTACACCTCAATGTGTATTTTCTTTGAGTCATTCAAGAGTGGGCACAGGGGGCTAGCTACCTGCTTGTCTTAATCTATTGGCTCAGAGTTTTCTCAAACTTTTGTTTGATATCAGATTGGGTTTGTACATTTTGGACCCATTCTGGTGTCAAACATTATGTCAGGTGCCTACATGCCCACTGGGTGGTACAAAAGGGAACCTGATAACAACCCCCCCCCCCCCCCAAAAAAAAAAATAACCCCAAAAAAAACAAGATTCAATAATTTATTTTTTTTCAACAGGTCATCATGGACTATCATCTACATGGGGATGGTGGTGATTTCATCTGCCATCATGATCTCCATCATCATGGCTACATCATTCTTTGAGCAGAGCAATCTGCTTCTGCTGTTCCTCATGTTCATCCTCTACGGTGCTTCCTTCATCACTCTGGGCTTTATGGTCACGACGTTTTTCAACAAGGCTCGGGTGGCGGGGGCCGTGGCTGGATTCTCCACAGTGTTTATCAGTCTCCTGTACTTAATCATCACACTGAACAGGGATCAGGGGAGCTATGATGCTGACATACCGTTATGGGCCCAGTGGCTGATGTGCTTGCTGTCGCCACTTGCCTTCTCCATGTGCATGGATAAGGTAAGCCTCGCTTAGCTTTTCTTTCTTTGGTGGTTTGTAGAAGAGCATCTATAGAGTGCAATATCCACTAAATGTTCTCAAAGCACTTCCGCTGTTTCAAAATGAAGGGCAGTAACTGATGTATTATGTAATCTACTTGAGATGTCATCTTCTCAGTTGGTCTGGAGATTATCTTTATATCCTAATGCTCCTGTTAAGGTGCATCAATAGTTAAATACCACTCATTTATGTCCATGGCCAGTTTAAAAACTTTTTTGCATTGATAATGGGGAAACTGGAAGTTGCAACTGGCTTGCATTTACTGCCTTTCAATTTGAAACCGCAGACTTTACAAGGAGTCTCAAACCAACAGGAAACTGAAACATATAGAATGATCATGTAGCCTGCTTTGCAAGGACTCAACTTTGTGATGTCGCAGAAATGAAATAAGCAACCTCACAATTACATGCCCACAAGTCTGCCGTAGAGTACAAACTGCACAAGCACATATTGTAAGACTAGTGTCACATGAGATTATGTAGATAATACTGTCTGCGCTGTGTATGATCATCAAAAGAAGACTTCATCATGTTCCTTGCTAAAGTATGCTTGAGTCAGAAGTATATATAATCCAACTTTCTTTTGTCATTTCACAATAACAACTGCAATACTTAGGATCTTGAGTTCCATTGAAACTTCCAAACAAATTCAATAAGAGCTGATACTTTTTGTAAACAGCAATCCTGCCATTCACTGCCTTCTTTTAAACTTTCATTGGTTCTATAGTGATTTGGCATTACCCATTTATTGATCTTTACAAAATGTGTTACCTTTAAACATTAGATTCAGAATGAATATTTGTAAGAATTTGAAATTAAACTTCTGCATATTACTTTTAATTGAACAATGAAAACAGCAATTTACAAAAAAGATTTAAATAGATAAAATGAAAAGCTTACTTTGCAGGAAGTTGCTAAATTGCTTTTTGCTTGGAATGATTGACATTTAAATGAGAATCTTCACTCAATTATCTTATCAAACAGCTGGTCAACTCCAGGCCAAAAGTTTCTTTATATGAAACAATATTTTGTATCCTCTGAACATCTAAGATTGATAGTGAATGCCTACGTTTTTTTCATCTTTATCTGTTTTTAAATGTCTGTCCCATTCACAGAATCATGAGTTTGTGTGCTAGTTTTGCCAAGATTAGAAATATTGCCGTTGCCATTATTCATATTCTAAATCTAATCATTCTGTTCCTTGATTTTGCTTTTATGATGTGGCTGGAAACATGTAAAAATTAATATTTTCACCAATTTGCCTTGGGAAGTTGTTATTTATATCAGCCCCTTTATAGAATTTAATAATAAGCTTCTTAGCTTCGTTTTGAATGTGTCTGTATTCTTAAAGCTTTTTCTGTAAAAAAGAAAAAAAAAAATCTAGCAGGCGTTGTCTAAATGTGAGAAATTTACCGCTTGAAGCATAATGCAAGTTGTGCACAGCAAATTTCTCAGAAAAGAATGCACTCTGTTGAACCAGTGACTGCCGAAGTGCTCCTCAAATGATGAAAAAAGGTTTTAGAAACCATTGGTCTGAAATTGAAAGTTTGCCTCAAAAGTTAAAATCTCATGTAAAATAAGACAGAGAAATAAAAGGGAAAGATTTTATTTATTTTCAGCCCCATTATAGTTTTTAACTTCCTAAGATATACAATGGATCATATCCTACATCTTAATCATTATTTGCACCTTGTTTACTGTCAAATTCCACAGTCTGTGTATCTAGACATCCACAGGACTGGTTTCCATTTTGATGATACAGTGGCCTACGGCCAGTTTCCCCTTTATGCGCCTATCCTGATGATGTTTGTAGATGCTGTTCTCTATTCTCTGTTGACCATTTACTTTGATAAAGTGGTACCAGGTGAGGTTTTCTTATATTTGTTGATTTTATGAAAGGAGAGAAGAGTGTTTTCTCAATTGGTTATGAGAAATATCTGAGAAAATTTATAGGCTTAAAGCAAATAGTTGACAAGCAGGATTTAAATCTTCAAGTCTTCAAATATGTGCCTCCAGTTTGGCTGATTGGCAAAAGATGTCATCAGTTTCTTTAAGTTTTATATTCTTTGCCATGCTTTCATCTTGAACTATCGAATGTCAACATTGGAAATCCCTGCCTCTGTATTGAAGGGTTTAAAATTTTGGTCAAGGGTTGCCTCAAACATCAAACAAAAGATGATAGATGATTGTTGACATTTTTCATTTGAGCGGAGGAATTTTGTGTGTGGGTTATAAGATGAAAACAGAGACTTTTGGATGTATAATAGACAGAGTAGAGTCAGAAAATACAATTTTGATGTGCACATCTTAAGTGATGGCATGAAATGGTGTCAGTATTTCACTCCTTCAACTGCATTCCTTTATATTTCATAGCAGGGCAAATACAAATAAACCTCTTTTAAATGTTGGTTCATCCAAAGAAATGTATTTATAGATGTATGAAAAATATTTCATAGATATTGATGTAAAACGTTAAAGATATCACTGTATGGGGAAAATAGTGTCACAGGAAATTGTAGCTAATTTATTTTTACAATTAATTTACGACACAAATGTGTGTAAGGAATTATCAGTTAGTTAAATTGAAAAATGAGCAATTGAAAGTATAATGAAATATTCATATTCTTTTTATGCATCTTAGTATGTCATGTGGAAAAAGGCAAGAACATTGCGTCCCTAAGAACTATGATGCAATAGAAACTGCTTTATCCTGAACATAGATTAGGGATTGCAGGGCAAGTTATACACTTTGATGCTGGTCAAGAGAAAATGAGAGGAAAAAAGAATACTTTGTATGTGTCTTATTAAATTTGATTGATCTTTTCTGTCAACATTTTAGGTTGAAACGCATTTGAGTGCTTTGTGTACTTACTCTGAAAGTTGGACTATTTGTATTCTCTGTTTGATGAACCTATTTAAACTAAAAGATTAACAGAACTGTTACTGGTTTATGATATATAGAGATTATTCAATTCACTTCTGCCATTATCTGTCTAGACTGGATACTACAACTATATTGATAATATAGTTTAGAGATTCCGAGATTGTTGGAGCAGTCATAGTAGCAGAAGAACAGCAAAGCATCTGTTTGAGACCTATATGTGATGTGCCTAATTTCAAGCTTTGGCAAATGTTTTTGCACCTCTAGTCTTTCCTAACTCAGATGAGAATGGGGACAAAAAAACAACAAAGCTGTCTTCTCTATTCATAATTTCACTCATGTTCATAACCCGTAGATGTTTTGGAAAAGGAATTTTTGTATTTGCTTTACAAAATCTCTGGCACATATCGTCGGTGTCGCAAGCAAACCACTTAACTCCGGATTTTTGAAAAATGCCGAAAAATTAAAGGAATATTGCTTGGCCTCTAACACATATTCTAATGCAATAATTATCTAAAAGTGACAGTTGATATGCCAGATATTAGACGCAAGCACTTCGCGCATTTCCCGCCCTATTCGATTTTTGTCGGAAGGTGCAAGCATTCCACTTAACTCTGTGTCCCGGCAATGACTCAAACAGTTCGAAAGAGTTAAAGCTAAGCATAAGTTTGAAGCAATATCCGAACAAAAGTTCATGATAAGCAAACCTGAATATCTTTTAACCGATTTTGACTAGGGCTCAATGCTTCCGTCTCACTGCCGTAGAAACTAGTTCAACATGAATTATCTGGAACCTGTATTTGAGAGCTATCTAGAGCTTTGCAAAGAATTTTTCTTTCCGCCAAACGAAAGAATGGTGGTTATTTGGACACTCTGTGCTCGTTGAAGAGGTAAAGGGCAAGACATTGATATTTTCAAGCTTAGAAAGCTTAGAAATGACAGATGCAATTATTGTAATACATCTGAAAACGAAACTGTTAATGAGAAGGCATTCACACCTCACAGAGATGGGGAGCTTCGAGTTCTACTGGATTATGATGCAAAAGGACACTGGCCATGCAAAACGTAATGACCAACAGCGCTGGGGTTCTGCAATGAATTTCAATGCCAGGGCATTGTATCATAGACCGATTTATCCTAGTGTAGCTTCAGCCTTAACAACATTCTCAAGAATAGTATGTGTGGCATAAAACAGAGACGGACTGCCAATAAGGGATGATTTTGTTAGGCAAAATCATAGTGAATAGTAATAATGATGCGGGAAGGTTTCAAACTCAAAGTTGATTAAACTTTTGTCAAGGAGGGTGGCATACGGCAATAGGAAAAAGATTTTTTTGTTTTTGTTTTTGAAAGACAAATGAGGAAACGAGAATCAGGAGCAACAAAAAAAAAAAGATGAGAGAGATGGATGGTAAAGGGCGTACGCAAAGGATTGATGCAGAAAATGTATGCAGTGAGGTCGGATATATAGTGAATCAAAGAGATAGATAGATAGATTGGTAGATAGATAGATAGATAGATAGATAGAGAGAGAGAGAGAGAGAGAGAGAGAGAGAGAGAGAGAAAGAGAGAGGGAGAGAGAAGGTAGAAGAGAGAAATATGAAAAGGGGAAAGTGCATAGATATTGAGGGATAGAAGATAGGAAAGAAAGAGGGAGAGAGAGAAGAAGGAAAGAGAAAGAAAGAAAGAGAGAAAGAGAGAGGGGAGGAAAAGAAAGAAAGAAAGACAGAAAGAGAGAGAGAGAGAGAGAAAGAGAGAGAGATAGAGAGAGAGATAGATAGAGAGAGAGAGAGAATGTTTGGAGGTAGAAAAGAGAAAGAGAGAAGGGGAAGTGATTAACCAAGATTGAG
>JAUEKY010014785.1:0-11903 GCA_031833965.1 Scyllaea pelagica
TCATCTCGCTTCACCAACTTAGGACCCCGCTTCACGGATCCACGTCCGTTCTCCACTGCCTGTTATTCACTGCCTCGCTGTTGATCCATCGTGATCTACTGAATGGTGTTGAGAATGCCTGGTGACAATGTAAAAGTTAGTCACTCGTCACTAATATTAATATTAATGTTACATCGACCGCCAGGACTCAGGACGTTTCTTTGTGATAGGACCATAATCATAACAAGGGTTATCGAACGGATAAAGCCAAAATCGATAAATTAGTTAGAAACTCTGCTTCAGATAAAAAATTAATTAGAAACTCTGCTTCAGATAGAAAATTAGTTATACAACCGCAACAATCACGACAATGTGCGATAAACCGAAATATAGCCATTCATATTTTCCTATTTGATTCTAGACTGCTATACACCTTGGACAAGCCATACACAGACATTTGCTGTTAAAAAATAGTTTGGCTAGTAATAGCAAATACGCAATCAAGAGCAAACCACGGAAATAAGAATGAAACTGTCCCAGAGCAAATATTCAACACACACAGTGAGATAGTGTGCCAGCTTAGTGTGTTCCGGTAAGTGAGTTAAGTCTGGGAACACCTGGGCAGGTCGACCGTTTTAAAATTTCTATTTCTAGGTGACATAAACCAGGAAATAACTATAAGATTAAATTCCTCGCAAGACACGCTTGGTAATGTGTAAGTATGATTTTAGAAAATGTATCGACCATCCATTGAGCGTTACGTCCATGTTATTCTTTCTTTCTGGGAAGAAATAAGAGCAACACAGTGAGAGAAATATATGCAATCAATATCTAGAAGTAAGGCATAAAATTCTAAGAAAATGAACATTAGCCTATTGATTGATTCATTTACTTCCACAGAATGTAGATAATGGACTTTCTGAAGAAGTGCGAAAGTCAGTCTCATATTTTGGTTTCGTTCAGCCTCTAAAAATTCCTAGAATTCAATACATGTTCTCTTTGACTATTTTCAAGTTCAGGAAGTGATCTTCATGTGTGCCTAAGGTACCTTCTTCCACTCCAGCCTAGGGTTATAAAGATTTCATTTTCATCCTAGTTAAAATTTCTATACAATATGTGTCACTTAAAAGTGGTCGTCATCTGAAAATCAGTATAACCAAAATGCTGATCTAGTCTAGATATCTAGATGGAGTTTTCTTGTCATTTCATTACCTGTTCAGGTTTAAGCCCATGGCTTTTTTTTACATACTGAATTGAATGTAACTGATCAAGCCTGTTTCCTTTGTTACTCGTCTTATTCAATGTGTTTTTATCCACTCTAGGACTACTGTCAGATCTATCTGTAATTAATTTTTGCCCGGTATTGGATGTGGGTTTTTCTTTGTTCTTTTTTTCTGCCTTAAGGTAATAATCACACACACACACACACACGCACATTATAGTCGTTCTACCTTTTAGCCTATTTACTCTGTGCTTTTTGTTGCGCACATTATATGATTTATGTGACGAATAATAGTTGTTATTAACTTTGCTTCAGCCTCGAAGGTTACATATTTATACATAATTTGACTTTTTGAGTTCTTGTCTGCAATAGAATGGTGTGATGTCTTGGAATGAGAGAGGCGCTATTCTGTGATGAGTTGAAACATGATAAATGTAAATGCCTATAGATAGTGTGGAATGAAAGAAGTGTGCAATCTACATTCATCGCACAGACATCATCATTTCATTATCAAGTACCCTTTTACCATTACAGTGGACGGCCGACTCTTTTTGAGTAGGAATTTCTCTGGATCTTGCCATTAAGCCAAGCAGGTTTATCAGCCCACTGTGACCTTTTGGTGGAAGTGGTAGTATTTCAATTTTGCCCGGACAGCGGCCTTTCGATTTCCAACTGCCAAGGGTTCTTTAACTTGGGCAAAATGCACACGGGACCTCCGGGTTTATTGCCCGTCTCCGATAGGACTAGGCTCTAGATCCCACCTACTGATGTTGTAGGGATCAGGGGAGTGGCATACAGGGTTTTTCTTTGGGTTCTAGGGATAAAAATCATTATGTGATTTTTTGTCCCCAGGCGGACTCGAACCTGCGTCACTTCGTTTTTAGCGCTAGAGCCATGGCCACTGTGTCCCCCTCGCACAGACATAGCATTCTCAAAGTCTCATTGCTCTGTCAATTATCTTTCTCTATTTTGTGATCTCATAAAATTTTTAATAATTTTTAATTTTCACTTTGGTTGGTCTTCTTTATTTTCAACTCTGGTTTTCTGACTCTTCTAATAAATTTACCATATGTATATCATTTTTTTTCAAATAATCAAGCCAAAATGATAAGCATCAAATGAAAAAAAAAAAAGTGTAACCAAGCAAAGTATGGTGTATGTGATATTTCACAGTGACATAAGATGTGTGTTCATCTTGAGAAAAAAATTCACTCCTCAATGTTTTCTGGAACATCTGGAAGTTGCTGTTGTTCCTTACTCAATACACTTGCTTTTTTTTCATATTTTAGACATTTCAGCCCTTGTTAGAAACTATTTGATGCTCTTAATTTGTTTGTAGCTGCTTTCGTCATGACCCCAAAAGCGTTGAAAGCTTCCTGAAAACCTCAAGAAGCAAAACTAGAACAAAAATAAATCTCTCTTTATATATTTGCATTTTTTTAGTGTTTTAATTGTAGGCATAGAACAGAAAGTCTGTAAGTTTGCAATTGTGGTTTTTATCAATTTTGAACTTACTCTTAAAAATGCCCAAACCATAAAATGAGTGACAAATTTTTTGTTCTTTGCAGGTGAAACATAGTTACCTGCTGGCTGTTGTATCTATCCTGACCTTTATGATAGTATAATATTTTTCATCACTTTCTGCGCTGTATTTGGGAGAAATACGATGTCCAGGTTGCAAGTGCTCCTGTGCCAAGTCCTTCTATGCTTGTCATTGTCTTATGTGGTTTGGAGTCAAAGTATAGGTGAGGAATTCATGCTCTGCTGTTTTTTATGATATGAAGATGAAACGCATTTATTAAAATCAAAAGTATTGAAGCTGAACTTTCAAATAGACTATAATTGTTCAATAGTTTTTGATGTTAAGAAATTAGTCTCTATAGCCGTGTGCTCAAAGCAATATTGAGATGTTCTGCATTTAGTTTTTATTTATATTAATCAATGTCAAAAGATATGCCTTCTAAAGACTAAACTGTAATTAATTGTTGAAAGAATTAGACTTCTTTTCATTCAATTACTTAAAAATAGAATTTTGTCTGGATTCAAAATCATCAATGCTTAAATGGATATCATTATGATTGCTATTTTGATGTTTACCAGAGGATGAGTTTAACAACCCCTGCACTGAAGCCAAAACATGTGGGAAATGTATTCAGATGTCTAAATATTGTGCTTGGTGTGGTGCAGAGGTGAGTCAACTTTTGCCTTTGTTTTTCATGTAATTTTTGTTTACAAAATATGTCACATATGTGCTATTTTACAGTTGTGGTGGAATTTGGTTTTCATTTATGGTTTTCTGTACAAAACACCTCAAATATTTCCCGGATACATAGAGGATTTGAAAATTTTGTGAATCATCAGGAATTTATCTCTGAGTGATGCTGATTACATGCCTTTGTTACAGTGCAATAGAAATTAGACGGCTTGCATGAACACATAGTTGGAGCGTGTAGATGATGAAATATTGCCAATCTTTAATTTATTTCTTTTATGATGAGCTCGTCTTGCCTTGATATGATGATATGATAGGCAGAATGGAAATGTTCTTTATGGTGGACATAATGCAATTTGCAGTGACAGATTCCCATTCTTTGATCATATGAGGCATACAAAAGGCCTGATTTTGGTTAATCTAGATATATTAGTACCTCTAAGGCTTGGGGTTAAAGTTTGATGCAATTTTTATGATGTTGATGCTGAGGATCTTATACACTATCTTGTAGCCTAATACTGTACACGCCGGCTGTGAATGACACACAGTCAGCCGGTGTACTCTTTGTGCAACCCTTAATTCCCCCCCCCCCCCCTTTCCCCTATTTCTCTCATTTTGCCTATCTCCCCCACTCCATTTCTGTCTGCTCACAGCTGTGATGTCACTTTTGTTATGAAACAGAGTGGGCAACAGCCCTCAGAATTAGTTTCTGCCAAGTAATAAAACATGCTTGAAGCTGAAGTCACTGTGCATAAAGACAAACAGTTTATATAAGAAAAATTCAGTTAGAGCGGCACAGCATGCGTGCGTCTGAAGCATGCTTGATGGTGGCGTACTTGAAGCTAACATACAGAAATTAGGGTTCTTGTCTGAGCTATGTTTTGTAAGAATTGAAATCTGTTTCATAATCACCAATTATCTTGTTAATGATTAAGAGTAACCTGAAATTATTTTACTGTGGTTTTTTTGTGTCTAGAATTTCCCAAGAGGTGTAGCAAGATGTGATCTTTTGGACAATCTAAGACGTAACTGTGATGAATCTGACATTTCCAATCCTAAGTCATCTTTTAAAACTACCAAGGTGAGAAGATTTTGGAAATCCAACATTTTGATTTTTACACCCTTCCATCTTCAATTTTTAATGAGTTGAGTAAAACTTTTGCTTCTGTTTGTTCATTTCATTTTTTGAAGTGGGGGTTACTGGTCACATCTTTTTGTGTTATTTGTATTTTCTACTAATTCTATCTTTTTATCATTTCCCCTTCAGTATCTTTAGATTGCCTTCCTTTGCTTTAGCACTCAAAGACAATGAAGTCCTTAGTCAAATATTTAATTCTTTAATGTTGTTTTTTAGATGAATAAAGATGTTGAAGCTAAAAAGAGAAGTCTCATTAACTGATTATGATAAGAAATGATAGTCTAGTTTTACTTTAATGATAGTCTAATTTTACTTACGCTGAGACTTTCATTCCCCTCTATCCATGCTGAAAGAAAAGATTGAATACCCTTATGATGCTTTTGCATTCTTGACTAAAACTTAAAATTTTTGACAGTTATAGTCATAGTTAATGCAACTTAGCTTAGGGCTTATGGTATTTTGATTTATGAAGCTGGTTTTTCAAAACAAACAAGCTAAAATGATACTAACATTATTATAATCAAGTTTTGTTGAAGAGTATAATGCTTTTTTCTAGGATTCTGCGTGGACTAGTGGAGGATCAAACCAGCCCCCAGTACAAGTGAAACCTCAGGTTATGGAGTTTCATCTAAGGCCAAGTGAGTATGACTAACTTCCTGATTTTTTGAATGGCAAAGACAGAATGTGGTTACAATAAGATTAAATGTCTTTTCTTCCTTTGAAACCTATATGAATGAGTAAATAAAAGTCATACTCATAATAATCTCTCTAAATTTGGAGTGATATGATTTCTCACTGAAGGTTAAGATCTACTTGCTAAGTACCGGTTTGTCTTCTTTTCTTATATGATGTTATTGGTATTGGGTTCATTAGGGGCTGGCTCCTAGTCAAATTCATACATATATCAAAGTGAGTTATTTATGTAGTGTGCTTTTAACACCGTTTTTTTAAGCACTAACATTTAGCTGTTCTGAAAATTAGGAAGTCTTGTCTAATATATATTCTGCTATTTTCTACATCAACCTTAAATTTAGAGCCTTAACTTTGGTATTGATATGCTATGGAGTGAGATGATAACATGGTTTCACTAAAATTCAAAAGCAAAATCTATTATAAAAAAAACTCGCTTTTTTTTCTGCATGGCCTGTCGATTTACTACTGGACCGATCTGCCTGTTGACGGCTCTAAAAAATTTTTCTTGGTCCAAAATACTTTCCAGGATAGTGTAAAGTTCAAAATAAACAACACCTTTTGCTTAATAAGCATGGCAAAACTCAGCACTATTGTTATTTGTCCGTGTAAACACGATCTATAGTGAATAGAGACCCTTCACTGGTGACGTAACCCCATACCGCTTCTAATCGGTTGGCAGCACCAAGAGGCACAGATAACAAAGGAACAAAATGGCAGCTGTAAGCAATAAGTTAACGCACGAGATGTTAAGTCACAGCAGCAAAAAGTACTGACATTGGACGAGAGGAATTTGTTTGAATGTGTCTGTGTTTGGCTGCTTACTGTGTAGTTGTGTAGAGTGCAGAATGATGCGTTGGGGTTTGTATTATAGGAGAGTTCAACACAGAAAGAAGACTACAAAACAAAATCTAATTATCACTATGTCCTCATCAAAGTGACTAGCATGATATTAAACGGCGCACATTCTTTTCCAGAATTTGGGGGGGGAGGGGGGGGGGGGGAGGTTGAGGAAGAGAGATGAGCAAGGGAGAGAAGGAAGGGAATGAGAGAACGGGGAGAGGAAAGGAGGGAAAGATTTGGGGGGGGGGGGGTTACAGAGAAGGAAAGAAAGCAAGAGATAGAGAGAATGTGGGAGTGGGGAAAAGGGACAGGAGAAAGAGGAAGGGGAGAGAGAGGGGGCCAGAGGGAGAGAG
Source organism: Scyllaea pelagica (assembly GCA_031833965.1). NCBI lineage: Eukaryota > Metazoa > Mollusca > Gastropoda > Nudibranchia > Scyllaeidae > Scyllaea > Scyllaea pelagica. Next base: position 6,438 of record JAUEKY010014785.1, read on the forward strand.
GCGGGGGGGGGGGCAGAGGTAAGGGAGATGATAATATTGATGTTGTTCTTTGTTGGTGGTGGTGGTGGTGGTGGTTATGGTGTATATTGTTATGGTTGTTTTTGTTTTTCCCCTGGTCAGGCTAGTTGTTTGAAAAATATATCTGGTTGATATACATATCATTATCCTGCTATATGTTGAGTAAGTAAAATATGACTATCACTCTGTAGGTTACATTCTGTTCGTACACTATGAATTTAGTATCTATATCAGATAAGATTGAAAGATGTTGCTAGCTTATCACATCTCGTGCTTTCTTTCAACTGCAGATGAGGAAATGAAATTCAAGCTGAAATTCCAGCAGCAAGCAAACTACCCCGTGGATTTGTATTTCTTACTTGATCTCAGCTATGGAATGTACAGACAAGAGGAAGCCCAAAAGAGGTTGATTGCCCTTGGAGAAAATATTCGTAAGTTGGCCAGTGGTGAAATGCTTCAATCAAATTCTTTTTCTTTTTATTCAGAAAGAATTTCGTATGAGAACTCATTGACTAAGTCTTTTTATATATGTTCATTGCGCATGTGAAGGTTTGGGGATATTTTGAATTTGTGTTGTGATTTGGATGCTTACCTGAGTTATTGAAAATTGCTTTAATTGAAGTTTAGGAGCTTCTCATATTTTGCATGTACTTCAAATCTCAAAATTTGAAGTAGCAGATTTTGCTCTTTTTGATACTCATAGCTGACTTTGTTGTTTAAGACATTAATCTTGTTTGTACCTGTTTTTCATTAATGAAAAGGATTATTTTAATGAAATAGCACAAATTTTTTAAGGCCTACAATGTGCGTAAGGCAGAACATTTGTTTAATTGTAGGTTTCCATCATGTGCTAAAATAAAGCACAAAAGATAGATCACTTTTATCGTGTCTTTTACTGATGTCTTTTACTCACAATGCAGACAGAATTGAATCATAATGCCTTTTCTGAAACTGGAATCTCAAAGTGAGTGTTGTCAATAGTAAAACTGGTTTCCTGAAATCATACTTCTAAATATTTTTGTTTTTTTTTCTTTCACATGAAATGGGGATGATAAGGTTTAAAATTCTTCCAGTCTTGAAATTTTGAGTAGCGGTTTTTCTTTGTATTGAAGGATAAGATTTTTGTTTTGCCCATGCCGACAGTTTTCTTTTATTATCCTCCCCAGCTGTCAGTATGGCCAACATAACAAACAACTTCAAGCTTGGGTTTGGAACATTTGTGGACAAGACCCTAATGCCTTACACGGCGTGGACACAGAAAATGTGAGATTTTATTTTGTTGAGCACAATAAATGATAGTAAAGGTTTGTGAGGTGTCTCTCTTGTGTTTCACTTGAAATGTGAGTTTTTGTTTTGAATAAATATAATAGGATAATAAAGATTTGGGAAGTGTCCCCCAAGTATTTTACTTGAAATATGAGTTTTAGTTTTGGTTGAAAAGAAAGTTCAGTAAAAACTAGAGAAGTGTCTCATGTATTTCATTTTAAATTGTGGTGTTTGTTTTGGTTGAACGTAAAGGTTAGTAAAAAAATTGTGAGGTGTACTTTATGTAATCCATATTTGATTTGTTGTTTTGACAACTTAGACTAATATATAAGGGCTACTAGATTAGAATGGCATTAGGCATTAGATTGTTAACTATTCAAGCTGAAGATTATGTTGGAATCATGCAATCACCCACTTTTCAATACTCATTTTTTGTTTATCTGTGCAGGTTACAAGATCGTTGTCCATTAGAAAGTGGCAAATGTCGCATGCCTCATGACTTTCGAAATCAAGTCAACATAGGGGAAGATGACCAAGCATTTGCGGTAAGCAGCATATCATACTTCATTTTTTAAAACTTTTTTATCTTTTAAAAAAAAAATTGTTTTTGTTATGTAAGATGAGTAGATCTTTTTTGTATTCACAGCTGTCCTTATCACTTTTTTGTTACATCATATCTTAGGCAGGCTAAATCATATTATGTTGTTGGTAAGGTCACTTCCAGGCTGCATGTGAGAGAATATGAAACTGACCTACACTTTAATGACCATGGCTTTGCTGCTGACAATATACCAAGATTGTCCCCCAAAAAGTGGAAAATAGCTATAAAACTTTTATAACATGATAATGTCAAAATTTCAGCAAGATTTGTTAACTTTTTGTTATGGCCATTTGCCACTTTTTTAAGGTAAAAGTCTCATATCTCTATTCATCACAACGTCCGTGAAAAATTTCTGTACCCAATTATTTTATTGTTTTGTTTTTGTTTAATTATCAGTTCCCCTCCTTTGTACCACTCAATGGCAGTGTAGGGACTCAGCATAATGTTTGACACCAAATTGTGTCAAAAAGTACAAACCCAACCTGATATTGAGCAAAAGTTAGGAAAAACTCTGAATTAAGAGATTAAGATAAACAAATGGCTCACCCACTGTGCCCACTCTTGAATGACTCAAAGAAAATACACATTGATTTGTACATCTAGGGAGGTCAAATAAATTTAAATGTACCTTGAGATTTGATTTGCAGCCTTATCTACAAAGATACGCTGCTTAGCCTGTACAGACAGTAATCATTTTATGTGTGTGGTTATTGACTCCCATAAGGATTACAAGTAATGGTGTTTGTAATATTTGAAATTAAGAAGAAAAAAAATGGAAGCAATATGAACTTAAAAATCATGGTATTTCATTTATTCTAATTGGAGGAAACACTAGGCACTTTTGAATTTATTTTCCTCACTTTTTGAAAAACCAGAGTAAGATGAGACTTGCCTTGGAGTCAGTGTCTCAGAGTCTTGATGACGCAGAAGGTGGACTTGATGGCTTGATTCAGGCATTGGACTGTGATGTAAGTATTTCTTAAAAGGCTACCTTTGTGAAGCTTTTTTCTCAAACACTCAGCCCACTTTTGGGAGGTTTGATATTGAAAAAAAAAAATAGGCCAGAAGGATGAAGTGATTTTATATGGTAAAAATGCTTTTACTTCAAGGTTTGACGCCTTGTTTCATTACTTCATAATCAGTTGTATCACAGGCAAAGTGTTGTTGACATACTAATATGCTGTCACACAGAGATGAATAAGGACTGTACAGAATTATCTCATCCAGTCACATTTTACTGATACCAAGCGAGTCTTAGCACTGTTCCCAGAATGCCCGGTGGGCAGCTGCTGAAAAGAAACTTTTTTTATGTTGCGGCCTAGGATTAAACTGAGTTGTTTTAGTGCTGGCTTATATCTTTGTACCTTGTAGTCTGTATTTATTCTACATGAGCTGTTCTTGTTGTTCTTTTTCTTCCTCCTCCTCCTCCTTCAACTGTGTTGAATTTTGTTAACCCACAAAACACGCTTCCCACTGTGCTCATGCCAGTAGAACCATTTCATTTCATCATTATCAAGTACCCTTTTACCATAAAAGTGTAGGGCTGACTCTTATTGAGAGAGAATTTTCTCTGGATCATGCCAGTAAGCCAAGCAGGTGATCAGCCCACTGTGACATTTTGGTGGTAGTTGTAGGATTTCAATTTTGCCCAGACAGCGGCCTTGCGGCCTACTCTTTTCGATTTCTAACTGCCAAGGGTTCTTTAACGTGCGGATCTACTAGGCGTTTTGTCTACTACGGCTACAACTTGATTTTTAAGCTCTGTTGTAGAAATTAATTTACAATGCATTTCCCAAGGCAAGATTGGCGACACGCTGAGTTGTAAAACACAGCAATGGAACACTTTTATTTTTTTATTTTCAATCAGTGTATTTCATCCGATGTGGAAAATTCCGCCTAGATAGGAATGGTTGGAGTTACTGAAACAATGGATAAGGTTTATTTCATATCATTGTGATTTTATCATCATGTCAACTTGCCCAAATTCACAAGAAAAATAAAGAAAAGAAAAAGAAATTCAACTTTACGCAATAATGATGATAAGAAAAAAGAAGAAATTGTCAAATCTGAACAAAACAATGTTAATTGCATTAAAATATGCTCTCTCTCTCTCCCTCCTCTCTCTCTCTATCTTTCTTTCTCTCTCTCTCACACACTCTCTCTCTTTCTCTTTCTTTCTCTCTCTCTCTAATACATCTAGTTACAACATTTCAAGTGAAAACAGCAATATTGGTTAAAAGAAAACAAATTAAAAGAGAGCAAATGAAATGAAATCAAGTAAAATAAAGAAAAAGAATATAAAGGCAAACACAACTATAACAAATTATTAGATAGGTGGTAAGCATAACAGGAAAACACATGACAGTAACATACAATAATAAAATTATTCTTTTTTATACTGACTCTCTGGAAAATACATGGAGTGATCAAATGCACATTGGATTTCTCGATAAACTTTCAACAAATCAATTATACACTGAAAACTGTTCATCATCGGATGTCTTTATGTTTGCAAATATTTAGTAAGGAAATAGGTCACCCAAACCTCGAAATAACTACTACCACTGAAAACTATTCGCCATCGGATGTCTTTAGGTTTGCAATGATTTAGTAAGGAAAGAGGTCGACCAAACTCGGAATAACTTCTACAACTGAAAACTGTTCACCATCGGATGTCTTTAAGTTTGCAATGATTAAGTAAGGAAAGGGGTCACCCACAGTCGTAATAACTACTACCATTAAAAACTGGTCACCATCGGATGTCTTTAAGTTTGCAATAATTAAGTAAGGAAAGGGGTCACCCACAGTCGTAATAACTACTACCATTAAAAACTGGTCACCATCGGATGTCTCCAAGGTTGCAATGATTTAGTAAGAAAAGATATCGCGAAAACTTGTAATAACTACTACCACTGAAAACTGTTCACCATCGGATGTCTTTAAGTTTGCAAATATTTAGTAAGGAAAGAGGTCACCCAAACTCGGAAAAAACTTCTACCACTGAAAACTGTTCACAATCGAATGTCCCCAAGGTTGCAATGATTTAGTAAGGAAAGAGGTCGCGAAAACTTGTAATAACTACTACCACTGAAAACTGTTCACCATCGGATGTCTTTAGGTTTGCAATGATTTAGTAAGGAAAGAGGTGGCGAAAACTCGTAATAACTTCTACCACTGAGAACTGTTCACCATCGGATGTCTCCAAGGTTGCAATGATTTAGTAAGAAAAGAGGACGCGAAAACTCGAAATAACTACTACCACTGAAAACTGTTCATCATCGGATGTCTTCATGTTTGCAATAATATAGTAAGGAAAGAGGTCACCCAAAGTCGTAATAACTTCTACCACTGAAAACTGTTCACCATCGAATGTCTTTAGGTTTGCAAATATTTAGTAAGGAAAGAGGTCGACCAAACTCGTAATAACTACTACCACTGAAAACTGCTTACCATCGAATGTCTCCAATGTTGCAATGATTTAGTAAGAAAAGAGGTCGCCCAAACTCGTAATAACTACTACCATTAAAAACTGGTCACCATCGGATGTCTTTAAGTTTGCAATAATTAAGTAAGGAAAGGGG
>JAUEKY010014896.1:0-11903 GCA_031833965.1 Scyllaea pelagica
ACTGAAGACAAATTGCCTTTTATTGGACAATAAAGATCTGCTATAATAATAATAATAATAATAATAATAATAATAATTATTAAAAGAGTGCGTTATCAGCATCAGCATCATCCATCAACATCGTCGGCCATCACCATAGCTCTTCTTTTTATCATCATCATTATCAGTGTCATATTAATCATTACATATCTATCATCATGATGATCGTCACTATTAATCATAATCATAACACCGTTATTGTTTTTGTCGGCGCCTGTTCCCATTTCTATTGAGGTTTCCCGGAGGTCAGCAATTCAGACATAGATCTCACAACTTCCGCTAGCCTTTCCAGATAAGCTTTTCAAGCTTTTTGTATCGTGACGGAATTTGCTGCAAACTATTTTATGACATCAATCATCAAAGGAAAACTTGATTATGGATTTATTGCAACATTTCTACAGCTCATTAGTCTTATGAATCTGTTATTGTTCAGTTTAGGGATATTCATTCACGATTGACCACAATAAAAGATTGATAAAAAAGTTCTAAGTGCTTAAAATATCTAGCCGTGTGATATTCAAATTCTCAGTAATTTTGTTCGGCTTTCTTGCACAAAAGAATAACAGAGAAGAGACCAAGTGAGAAAGCAAGAAGGCAAGAAGAGAGTTTGTGAGAGCGAGGAGGGGAAGTAAAGACCGGCAAAATGTCAACAGCATTCCCTAGTCAGGAGCATAGACCCCTGAAAAAGCCCAAACTCGGCCCTCCAGATGTTTATCCCCAAGAGGCAAAGCAGAAAGAGGTTAGTGGTCGACTAGCATCAATGCAAGCTACCTATTGTTTACCAACTGTTTTCATCGCTGCAAGCATTGTTTACTCTTTCAGGGAAACAATTGATGACATAAGATGATCATCTCCGGCTGAAACGAACCTTGTTTTTGATTTTCTTTTCTTTTTAAATCATGATAGAAACCCACGAAGAGTCCCTAGAATATATTAATTGAGTAGAAAGAAAAGAGAGTGATGTGGCCAACTGAAGAAAAGAGTCACCCTGCCACTCCAGCCGGTACCTCTTGACCGATAGAGAAACAATACAGGACTACTGGAGCCTCAAAGGAACAATCTAAAAACACTGATTTCTGATTCCTTCCACTATTCTCCGGGCCGCCACTTTTCCATATCTGTCCACTCTCCCCTTTTTTTTCAGGCTGTCTGTCTTTATTCGGACTTCAGTCCCAATATACTGGACCAAATTTTATTTGGACAGGGAGGTCATCTGAAATCCTTTGATTTCTCACTTTTAATTGTGTTATGAAAAAAATCTAGTTGTCTTTATCACTTTTCTCTCTTGGTATCAGAAGTTAATACACTTTTGATTTTATTACAATGGATATTTGTAGAAATTTTAAGATGGCTGTCTTTATTCGGACACGAGTCCCAATATACTGGATTTTATTCGGACACAGAGGTCGTCTGAAATCCTTTGTTTCTCACTTTTTATTGTACTATGAAAAGAATCTAGTTGTCTTTATCCTTTTTCTCTTTTGGTATTGGAAAATGATACACTTTTGATTCTATTGCAATGGCTATTTGTGCAAACTTAAAAATATCAAGGAGGGCATAGATTGACTATCTGTTTGTAAACAAACCCTCTCAGCCAATCAGAAGTCGCCATATTGAACTGACCGATGTCCGAATAGACACTTTGTTTTAAGATATCCAGGAGGGCATCGACAGACTATCCTTTTGTAAACAAACCCTTTCAGCCAATCAGTCACCATATTGAACTGACCCAAATCCGAATAGACGCTGTATTTTTTTCATGTTCATCATGTAACCAGTTTTCTTTTGTTATCATGCCTTTATATACACAGTACAGGTATTCAGGGGACTTCAATCATACAATTCACTTTCTCTATTGCTTACATGAGTTATCTTGCATGCACATTCACTACATTTATATAACAAAGGCCTCTGGTCGAAATGTCATTGTCTCACCCTACATCGTTCTTTTTTCAAGCCTATTTACTCTGTGCTTCCTGATTCTTATTGTTCTCTTAACCAATACATCACCTTCTCTAAAGTCCCTTAATTCCCTTGTCTATCTATGAGTGTTGTTTATAGCTAGAATAAGGTTGAAGCCCCTCTATCTCGCATAGCCTTATTGGATGAGTTATGTACCTACCTCTGATCATTTTTCCAAGGCCACCTCTCATGTCTTTATAAATGTGAGACTGGGCACTAAAAGCTATTATTTGTGTTGAGTCAAAGCAGATAGACCCACTAAAATTTATAAATGGACCTTTGTAGATGTAGAAAAATAACCAATAAAAAGAAAGGTTCTTAACATCAACATTTTAAAACAAAATCATACTGTTCTGATTGTTGCTGCACCCTCTGGTTATTGTTAATTATGGTCCTTTACCTTTTCTCATTTTTCTCTCAGGATGAACTGACATTTCAGAATGTGAAGCAGGGTTTCCAGCTGGGAACTATAGTATCAGATGAGGTAAAAGAAGATATTTATGTAATGTATAAAGAGGTCTTGATGCACTTTCTAATTCATGTTAAAACTTATAGCTGCTAATTATGTTATGGGTGAAATAATATGATATGTCATGATTCATGAAGAGATTTGTGGCAAAGCTCCACAAAGCTAAGCTATTCCCTTAAATGATTAGCACTGCTGTTCACGCACAATGAATTTAAAAATGAAGTTTGTTGTGTGTCTTAATATAGTTGTCCTTGGGTTAAACAATATAATTCAATTTTACTATTTTGTATGCTTTTGCCACAGATTTATAATTTTTATTTTCAGTCTAGATTGGAGCTACAAATCTCATTTTAAAATAGCAATTCAATCTTAGCCATTTTAAAAAAACAAACGTAGCTCTCCTTTTCCCACTCTATTACAGTAGCAAAAGTCTGTTCCTGAAATTGCTCCTCTTGGCTTTAAAATTAGGGAGGAGACAAAGTGTTGTTTGGCAATTAAAAATCATGCATATATGCATATTGTGGTGTTATACTAACAATTATATTGATTTTATGCATTAATCATGAAAATGATCATTGTTTAGAGTAAAAAAAAGTTTTTACAATCAAACTCTAATTCTGCTGTTTGATTGAAATTCTCATTCCAACTCTGTTTTGTTGTATTCAAATTCTTTTTTTTTTTTTATTCCACAGTGTGGGTCTGAGAAAGGTATCGATATATCTTTGGAAAAAGTGAGTAACATATTCTATTGGTGAACGTTTCAATGGATGAAAATAGCCTGTTTTCAAACTGAAATTTATCTAGTGTGTCAATGTATCTATAATCATTTTGTTTACTTATTTGGATACAAGCAAGAAATATCAAGACCCTTAGAACAATTATGCTTTTTTAGACATTTTCATTTTATTTCTTCTTTCTTCCATTTTTTAGCCTCATTTGCCTTGTGGTGTGAAGTTTTTCTTACTTCTACCTGTGTTTGATGGTTGATTTGTGTATTTTCATTTGTCAACAGTGCAATGTATTTTACAATGGAGTGTTGGAGAAAAAGACAGAGCTTAACACATTGCAAGATAGCAAAAGCAAGAAATTCCAGTTACCAGTGAAAGATAACTTTTGGCCGGTGAGTAGCTTGCTGCATTGATAACTACCATGGCTTATTCTGTATGTAGTGCGGCAAATTTCATTGCTGACTTTTGGTGAAAGTCTAAAAAAAGGTTTGAGAAAAAATTGAAAAAGGAGAAAAGAAGATGATACAAAAAAGTCTAATCTCCATAAACGCAATTAAAACTATTGTTTAATGGCAATTAGTAGAGCATCTGCCTCAGGGTCATTAGGATTAGGATTTGATCCTTGATTACACAATACCTAAGAAACAAAAACAAACAAATTATTATCTATCCCACCTTGTCATTGGCGTTATGAGAAAAGGGCCGAAATTGGTTGGCCCTGTTTCCTGCCACTGGGTGAGGTAATTGAATGAGCTGATTTGGCACTGTAATGATTTACTGAGAGAGCTCCACTTGTTATGTAACCCTGTTTTGTTTTGTTATCAGGTGCCCCTGTGTACTGCTCACAAGCAGTGTAGGGACCTGACATAATGTTTGACACCAGAATTTGTCAAAAAGTATGAGCACAATCTGATATCAAACAAAAGTCAGAAAAAACTATGAGCCAAGAGATAAAGAGAAGCAGGTGGCTAGCCCACTGTGCCCACCCTTGAATGACTCAAAGAAAATACACATTTAGGTGTACATCTAAGGAGGTCAAACAAATTTTAATGTAGCCTGAGATTGGACTTGCAGCCGTATCTACAAATATACGTTGCTTAGCCACTTCAGGCAATTTATTTAATTGATAGAGGCAAATTCTAAAATATTATTAAGATCTGTTTGATTATGTTAGAGTCTTGTCCACAGTCCTTATTTTTCACCTTTTTGGTCACATTTTGTTATTTTCCTTTATTTATTTTTTCACTTAGTCTTGCTCATTAATTTCAATTTCTTCTTCCCTTTTTTTATTGGTCCGGATTAGGTGGAGCCATATCTGCTTACGCATTGAACCCTTCCATGGCTGGAAAGTCGCTTGAGCCATGTTTAAAGATTGCTAAATCCCGTATCCCCAAGCACAAGCACTCTACGACCCCCGTCTACTTGGGGGCCACTGCTGGCATGAGATTACTGAGGTCAGTCTCCCCCCTTCCTTGTGGTTTTGTGTAAAAAAAAATTCTCTATTTGACCCATTGCTGTTCAGGCCTGATAGGAAAAATTCTCTTTACAGTCCAGGGGAAGGGAAATAACTCTATGGAATATTGTACTCCTCTTTAAGTAATCTGATTTTCCAAGTTTGCCACACACTTGAAAATTAAAACAAAAATGACTGCAAAGGAAGATTATTTTGATTTAATTTGATATATAAGATATAACTGTTTATTGATGTAAGGGTGATGTTTTGCCTGCTTGAGCTCTTTCATCATAACAGGAACTCTACACAGACACAGTTTTTGGTTATCACTCAATGTCAATGCCTGATTAGTTGTCAGTATTTTCAATTTTGCCTTTATTTTTGATGGATTGATTCTAATAATTGCTGGTTTCAAACCATGGCAACCCAGCCGGAACTGAAATTCCTTTGAGGAAATTTATTTAGGCAATTTCAGGTGATTTGAACGACATTGGGTTTAACACTTTGCCACAGATGCATTCTCCTTCTGTCTCTTATCCCCACAACTGTTGTCTTATATCATTTTTTATAGCAATATTTGACTTTGAACATGTCAAAGTGCTGACTTTCACTTAATGATAGACTCAGTTTGTACACAGTGGCAGGGCTATTTGTCAATGAATAGACTCTTCAATATGAAAGCTCACATAGTCTTTTATGTCAGATAAAGACAGCAAATTTGAAGATCTCTCTGACCATGGGCTGTGCCGTTGTTATCCTAAAATTAACATCTTGCCAAACAAACAGGCAGTGCGTGATACGTCTTTGTGTCTCCATTGCTTGCAGAGATGAATGTGATTATGGTAAAGTATTGGGGTGGTTGGCACAAGTGGTTGAAAGTTTCTGTCTGAGAACTGTCAGGTCATTGGTTTTATCCCTGGCCGTGTCATAGCTTAGCTGTAACAATCAGCAATGTAGCAGCTGTTCTGCATAGAGTTTGGTATGGTGGGAACAGTGTTTAAACTGGGTGGCCAGGTGTCTGTAGAATGTGACCGGGTGAGATTTGAGTCAGCCCTCTGTTTATCTCTATGTGGCTGTGTGTTAACTTGTTTATAGTGATATGACCTATAAGTGTTTCATATGTTTTTCAACCTTGATGTTAAAATTTTCTTTAGATGATGAATACACAAATAATGCTTTACATCATGATTCTGAAGTGTTTTTCCTGACAAGCAAATCAATGAAAGTCATGTTACTTTGGATTGAATAATTTGCATCAATTTATATTTTTCTTTCTCCATTGGATTAATTCCTTTTGGCTAGTATGTTGTTTTTCCTATGTATCCTACTCTGGGTGGGCAGAGGTTGGGGTCCCTGGTAGGGTCTTCTTGTCCCCTATCAGTTCAAAAGTTCTCTCCCCTTGCCTTTTCTCCTTGAGCAGTTGGATGACCTGGTTGTTGAAAACATGCTGAAATAACCAACAATCGAACATGCTGTGTTCCCCATTGGAGTGAGACTAGAAACAAAAGTAGTGAAGTTGAGGAGTATGATAAAGATAGGACAGGATTTAGAGGTTGAATCTGAGAATGGTTGTTGGCCGGGTAGCATGAGGTGTAGAGTTTTTAGGGCTCTAGGTTGCCAGTCTTTATTGCCACGAACATAATCTTGTACAGACCAGACTTCCTTCCGACCACCTTGAAAATACAGAGGGTGACCTGTTTCACCCTGGTTTTCTCGGTAAACATGAACACAGTACATCATACATTTAGAAGCATCCACCACTGTGTTTGTCCAAGTTTTACAGGCTTATTTGATAACAATAGAGCTCCCCCTCCCCCTCTGTCCCAAGAGCTCCCCCCCCCCTCTTTCTCAACCCCCTTTCCACATAAATACTTGGAATAACTACCCTTGAATCTGGACATTTTTGTCAGGGGCAGGTGATTCAATGGCCTGCCTCCAGGGTCAGCAACCAGCTAAAGACACAGCTGGGCTGTTGTTCTGCATCATGGAATATCAGAGTAGAGGGATGATAACATAGGAAGTTGAGCCTATTTCAAAAAGGGGGAAAAAGTATCATCATCATCATCATTTCAGTACCCTTTTACCATTACAGTGTAGGACCAACTCTTCATGAGAAGGAATTTTTATGGATTGTGCATTAAGCCAAGCAGGTGATCAGCTCAATATGACCTTTTGATGGTAGTGGTAGGATTTCAATTTTGCCTGGACAGCGGCCTTGCAGCCTACTCTTTTTTATTTCCAACTGCCAAGGGTTCTTTAACGTGCGCAACATGCACACGGTACCTCTGAGTTTATCATCCATCTCCGATAAGACTAGGCTCTAGGTCCCACCTACTGATGTTGCAGGGATCAGGGCAGAGGCATATGGGGTTTTCCCTAGTTTTTAGCGGTAAAAATTACAAAGTGGTTTTTGTCGCCAGGTGGACTAAAACCCATGCTGTTTCATTTCAGTGCCAGACCACTGAGCCACTGAGTCCCCCAGAGTATCAACATTGAGATGAATTTCTTCTTTCAATGGGGAGCATGCATTTTCTGCAAGTTATTCATTTACTTGCTGAATATGATCTTATTGTTTTTTCTATTTTTCATTCTTTCCTCAGGGAATCAAATAAGACCGCCAGCTCTTCAGTTTTAGATTCAGTTAGACAGACCATCCAGAGCAGTTCCTTTGAGGTCACTTATCCGAAACAGATGATCCGAATCATCTCTGGAGAAGAGGAGGGGACGTTTTCATGGATAACAGCCAATTATTTGACAAATTCGTTCAATGTGGTATGTTCCCCCAAAATATCAAAATAAGGAGCTCTCTTATATGTGCTTGCCCTCTTCTTGGAATCACTGGAAATTGCTGATTTTCCAAAACTATCTCTCTTACTGGAAACCAATATATAACTTTTTCTTTGATAACAATTTTAGCCATTGCTAGGAAAGTAACTTGGGGGGGGGGGGGGGGGGGGTTTTTTTTGGGTTTTGAATGACCAACAAAATTGAGTGTGCCCCCTCAAACAGACTAAAAGGGAAAATTAAATGGGAAATTTACAAAGTTAAAAGGAAAGGTTGTGTGACTGCTCATTAAGCAATGCAACTACAGCACAATACTTTTTGTCTTCATGAAGACTTTGTCCAGTTGGGTGATGATCTTCTGAAAGGTCTTAGTCTGCTTACTTGACACACTTTCCCTTCTCTGTCACTTTTTTCATCTTCATCTTTTGCCTTCTCTGAAGGGAACGTTTGCTAGACTGGGTTGAAATTCAAAAGATTGAGTCATGAGTTTACTTTGCCTAAAGCACAAATCTTAATTCTAAGTTAAGATATTTAGTAAAAGAGGGATCAGTTTTTTTAATTATCTATTTTCTGTGTGAGAATTGAACTCTTTGTCATCTGGCCAGATAAAGGGAAAGAAATTTGGCTGAATCCTGCTGGTAATTGAAAAATTAGAATATCACCTTCTGCTTGTAAACTGTAGAGATTCTGAGTACAATGGCAGTTCAAAACTGGAGGAACAAAGCGTTCATGTAATTTCTATATCCAAGAATAAAAAACCATAGGGAAATACTCGAGAAATAACACTTTTCAGTGCACGGTTTTCTTTTTCATTTATACCTACAGAGAAAATGTTCTCCCCACATTTTCCAGCTGTATTGAGAAATCTTGCTAAATCAGGAGGAAAGTTAAAAGAATCTAGTGTTCAGTATGAAACCATAAGTAAGGTCTAGAAAATGACCGCTTTTCAGTGCATGGTTAATTGGTTATTGCTGAAAGATTCATTTTCTCTCCAGCTGTATGGAAAAAGATTTATTGCATAGAGAATTTTGGCCAAATCATGAGAGAAGTGAAATGAATCTGAAGATGGCCTATCCTGGGGGGACAGATGGCCAAGGGGATAAGGCGCCTGCTCAATTCCCAAACTGAACTTTGTGGCAAGGGGTCAATACCCATTCTAGCTGGTTTATTTCCTTGAGCAAGAAAATCAACCCCCATTGCTCACTTTGCGGCACTGCACTGCGGCTGACGCCTGGGAAAATCCAGTCTTTCCTTGGATTTTACCCAAAAGAAAAATTTCCCCTAGGGGACCAATAAAGGGAATTTTATTTGTCTTTTACTTTTCTATTTTGTTTTGTTTTGTTATCAGATCCCTTTAGTACCGCTCAATAGCAGTGTAGGGACCTGACATAATGTTTGACACCAGAATGTGCTCTTAACAGCGCAATGTCATTTCATTGAGTAGCAGCTCTTGTTCAACTATGCCTCTGCTGCCGAGTAGAGAGTGTCTTCTATTTTAATTGTGTTGGTAGAAGTTTGTTTGTTTATCATTTCCCTTTTGCACCGACCAAAGCCAGTGTAGGGACCTGGCGTAATGTTTGACACCAGGCTGTGTAAAAAACAACAACAACAACAACAACAACAAAACAACCCAATCTGATATCCAACAAAAGTCAGGAAAAACTCTGAGCCAAGAGATTAAGACAAGTAGGTGGCTAGCCCACTGTGCTGAACAATGGTAGTGCGGTAATTTATTCACATCGCTCGATCGATGATATTGCCTTTAAAATGATGCTTTGATCGTTAAGTTTTTGCCTCAAATGCATCAAACACCAAACTGCATTGCTGGTGTTTCATACAATCAGATATCCAGGTGCCATGAAACATGCATAGCATAGAAATAATCTGTGAACAAATATAGTTCAATAGCAGCTCTGTACTAAGATTTGTGGAAATATATCTTTTTCTGTAACGCTAAAACACAGCAAAGGATTTTTTGCAAATAAATATATCGGTATTAAGCAGCAATGCACCGATATTTTAATTCTAGTTACAGAATCCTCTTGATTTTTCGGCAACCTGTGCCATGAATTGATTCCAGTTCGACTTGGCCTTTCCAACTCCTGTACAAAACCTTGTGTTATTAAAAAAGCAAGACAGGCAGAAATAAAAACCATTTGTTAAACGACAATACTTCTTTTGAAGGGCTTGTTAATTTATAAATCGATACAAAGTGATACAAAGAATGAAAGGTTACGCAATCACTCTTCTTATAAAAACACATGATAGAACAACTAGTTTGACGGAAATCAATAGTCTGGTTACACCTAAAGTGAATGATTAAAGTGAATGATAATATATACCAGAATCTTTTCTATAATAATCTATATTGCACATTTATGTTTAAGGTGGTGATAAATACACCTCTCGTGTCATATCATTCATCAATCGATTGAATGATAACCATGGAAGAATGGGCAATTTTGAAGACATATATGATTATCGAGCCCATGAAACTAATTCAATCAAAACTGCAGAGAAAGACGTCGACATTTCATGAAAAATAACTTGATATCAATAACAAGATAGAACTAGAAAAAAAGAACTAGTTTGATTGCCTATGGTGGTGGTAGTCTATGATAATAATATTGTGGGATGATAATAGTGATAGTTATAAACTGCGTGTTCCATCTTCCCACTTCTTACGCCAGCATAGAGATTATCATATCTTAAACTCGACAACTAACTGGATGCTGTTTAACACGATGAAATAAAGAAAGCTGAAACTATTTGTACTCATGAAACGGCACCATGGCTTGAAAAACAGAATTACATTGATTAGATTCCCTAGAAAGTATCAATGAACAGGAAGGCAAATAAAAAGATGGAATAATGCAGAATAAGCAGATATATGATATATAGCAATGCTTAAAAATGTGACAGATTTATTAGATTCCCTAGACGGTATTATTTAACGGAACACAAATAAAAAGACGGACTTATGCAGAATGAACAGATATATTATGATGTATTCTTGTTTGTTTGTTTGTTATCATATCCCTGTTGTACCGACCAAAGCCAGTGTAGGGACCCGACATAATGTTTGACATCAGAATGTTTCAAAATAACAAACCCAGTCTGATATCAAACAAAAGTCAGGAAAAAAACTCTGAGACAAGAGATTAAGACAAGTAGGTGTCTAGCCCACTGTGCCCACTCTTGAATGACTCAAAGACTCAAAGGTCAACATTATTATACTTTGTAAAATCAGTCAGCAATTAATTTAGTTTCAGTTGATGAATCCATGAGTTCACACCTTCACCATGCACGTACTTACGCACACACGCGCACACACACACACATACACACACACATCATTGTACCTACTCACATATACTTAGACACACATACACTTAGACACAAAGAGATACAAATAAACAAACTTACACGTTGCGATCTAATGGCATGGCGTCACGAGTGGTTTTCGTCCTATTGTGTTTGTCTTCTCTATTTGCATGTGTCAACAAATCATTCATTTAAAATCTTGACCTGCCACGAACACATGTCTGCCCTCCCTCTCCCTTCCCTCCGCAATGCACAACAACACGAAACGAGCTGTTCAGAGGCTAGAGTAATCATAACATCAATATGGGGACAGGTTCGATTCTCGAAAGCACTGATTTGTAACGTTGACCCTCTTACTATTTTAGAAAACTTTTAACTTACTCGACTCAACCAGCCTGGTTACTGGCTTCGTTGGCGCACTTAGTTGAGCGTCCGCCTCGTTATCGGTAGGTGGCGGGTTCGATTCTCTCACCGCGTCATACCTAAGTATGTATTAAAAATCGGTTTTTAGCAGCTGACGCTTGGCATTATGGGAACAGTGCTAAGTCTGGCTGGCTCGATGTCAGTATAAAGTGACTGGGTGAGATATTCGTGTAAGCACTCCGTTTATCTCTTTTTGGCAGCACTTTAACATGTCCGGGAGTGCTCCGCCGGCGATGTGACCTAAATTGTGTAGAAGCTGGTGTTAAACCATAACGTTTAAAATTTAAGCTTTTTTTTCCCGCCTGATTAGGAGCTGGGGATAGCAAGAGACACGTCCTGCACAGATGATAGGCAAGGCCAGAGACAGAATGGCTTTATAGCGTTTTCAGCGATTACATTGTAAAATCAACTCACAAGGGTTTGATAGAGTTTACTTGCAGTCACTGCGAGAGAATTGATAATGTGAATGAAATGTGAAGCCACTCTGTCTCGGGTCAACTTGGATTTGAAAAAAACAAACAACAACAACAAAGCCACATTAACATACCTTTACCCCGTGTGGTGTCCGGAGTTACAGAATAGCACCACCGTAATGTCGACGGGTTAAGAGGCGAATGCAGGGCACTCTTTCTTTCTTTCTTTCATTCTCTCCTTCCTTCCCCTTTCTTTCTTTTCCTGTCTTCTCCCCTCTTTCTTCTTTCTTTCTTGCTCAGACCCGTGG
>JAUEKY010015007.1:0-11902 GCA_031833965.1 Scyllaea pelagica
TCTACCTTTAAGCCTATTTACTCTGTGCTTTTTTTTGCTCCTTAGAGGCTTCAGCGGTCCTGTTTGTTTTCCTATATGATAGATCAGTCGGCTAGCTCCAATAAAAAGAGGGTAGTATGCTCTTTATTTCTGTGCACATTCCCGAGTCTGCAGTGAGAACAGGCAGCTGCTTTGAGGTTTTATTCTTTATGTCATTACCGTATCAAGTGAGAAGCTAATATTGTTTATCCATCTATCAGCATTATAATGCTGAACAAAAGCATCCAAATAAAAAGGAAGTATCTGTTTTTTCACAGTTACCCCTCCATCTAGACGAAAGGAAAAAGATTAATGTGTCTCACGTAATTCACAATATTCACTTTGCAAGTTGTCCTATTCCCATGCCAACAGTAATACGAGTCATGCAGAAAGAGACATGAAGCATGCTAGACTAGCATTTTGTTTCGGACAGGGACAGTGTTCATATCGGCCGTTATTTCATTTCCACCGGGGGAAAAAATGGGGGTGGGGTATTGTGAGTGAAGAGTCTTTTACAAAGACTCAACGTTGCGCCGTTGTCGGAACCGAATTTGCAAGATCACGATTTCAAACTAAAGAGTCTACCACTTAATCACAAATCTTCTGGAGAGCTAGATTAACTAATCAACAATTATCTCAATCTTTGGTGTAATCACCGTGTTTTGTTCGTTGATTTCAACGGAGACAAAACTGTCATGGCTTTAGAGCTCTCTTAATGCGGAAGACAGAATTGATATTACGGCTGCTCTTTAACTCTGGAGGTAGTTTTCTGCCACTGTTTATTTCTTCTCGAATCCCAAAGACCACAGATCTTTCATAATCAGCAGAAAAGGTGTGAAGGAAAAGGAGTGAAGCAATAAAAGCCCTAACACTCTGCTCTTCTGGAAAGAATTCCAGACTCCGCCTGGGCTCAACTAATCAAAAAATGTAATTGATTCATTATTTTCAACAGAGTGTTTTATATTCCTGTGCTTTGAAACCTTTTTTTTAAATTAATCTTAAAAGAAAGCACTTCGATCCCTGACTGAAGATAATATAGGGAAAGCTAAAAAATAGTCTGGTGTTGTTTTTATTTAAATTTCGTTTTTAGGCATTAGTTAAGACTGCAATTTATCATATTTTAACAATCTCATCTGACAATCCAAGTTTAATTTAGATAATTTGAAAGCACTTGGCAATTTAGGCCAAATAATTGTTTGCAAATTGAATGATAAGTGTTCCAAAGCTGGAGTTCTTATGGTATACAGAGTCAGAGGTAGCCATGTCACTTGTGTGCCAGCATAAAAGGCAGCACTTAACAGCTGCGGATCTTTTTTGTGTTTTCCATCAAATTAACTTTGATTGGGAATGATTTTGTATCATTATATTGCAGCACATAATTTAGAACTGTGGTTGACACAGAAATTAGTCATCTTTTTGTCTGAAGTGCTTTTGAAATAAGCTGAAGTAGTGTATATTGTTTTGGAAATCCAATTTTGTTATGATTCTCAGCCTGATCAGGTCAACTGGGCAGAGAGATCCTGGCAGCTTGGCCATCCAGGCATTTTCCTTACATGTATTGTAGGATTTGAAACTTATAAAGATGTTTGAAATGAATTAAAGTTTCAGGTCTGGGCTAAAAAGCGCTGATTCAAATGGATTGACAAAAAGCATCTTCTTAAATTCTTATTTGCAATCATCTCTTTCTTAATTATTTTTCTTACCACCAGAAAATCGTATTCAGTTAAAGATGATGAAATAAATTGAAGATGCTTTCTAATGTGATCAGTATAATACCAGGGCTTAAAAGCCCACTGCCACATCTGACTGAGGAGCCTGAAAAGTGTCTAGTATTCCAGAGGAAAACGAAAAACTAGTGTCTGCTGAAAGCTATAATCAAACTGATCAACATAAATGGCCAGTTAACTGATAAGATATATATTTTTATAATTTAGCAGCTAACTACACCAACTGCAAACTAGTTGCCAGTAGATATTACAAACAAGCATCACTGAGACTGTAATTTAGCTAGTTGTGTAAAATTGTGTCAGGGGGAAAAGAAATACAGAAAAACAGGGATAAAAGCCTCCTACACTCAAAATCTGAGAAGGAATAGATTTTGTAACTTCAGGATTTATAGTTCAGGGGAATGCAATATGTAGGGCTTTATGATTTGAAGCCTTGAGAAAAATATGTGGAAAGGAGGCGCTGTGTTCAATTCCAGTAAACATGAGTACTTTTTAAGATTTATTTATACTCCTTGGAAAGCTTTCACAAATTTTTTTCATGAAATGGGTACAAAAGTCTAAAAGACCAGAGAGCTTCGTTTCTTACTTAAATGAGTGAATCAAATTTTCTTTGCGTAGACTGCATCAACCATATATTACATTCTACAAATCACGTTACTTTACAAGATAAGCTATAAATGAATGAAAAGATGTGTCCTTAAAATGTGCTGATTTTGTATTTTTTACAGCTTAAGTGAAAAGAAGTGCTTATATCTGTATTTGAGTATCTGTGACGTTAGAGAGAATGGACCGAGATGCTTCAACCAGCCAATCCAGCAGCAAAGGAGCTGTCAAGGGGAATTCCAATAGTGAAGGAGAGGGCCAAGAAAAAAAGGATGCTTTCCATGTGGACACAAATCTAATACCACAGGCATCCCTTGATGAACAAAACTTAGAACTGAATGCTCTTGGTTTAAGCGTATTCAACCAAGATGTCTTTGAAGAAGGTTTGTAGGAAAATTCAAATAAATATTATAATATAATATGATGTTTGTGCAATGTCATACAATATGTGTGCTTTTTTGCAGTAAGCAATTTGTATTGTAGGTTTTAAAGATTTCTTTTTGTCGCATCTTTCTATTCATCTACTTTTTTTCATCATATATTTGGATTAGTCTGTCAATATTGTTGATTGTTAAATTCTCTCAGTTCTAATTTAATTTTCATATGTGCTCTTCTAACAATTATTTCTGAAAGTACATAATTGAGAATTGTGTATGGATATTTTCTGTTTCTTGATTTCATCATGTGTTTTGGAATGTGGATCTTTTCAGGAGTAATGAATCAAGTGGACCAGGCTTTGGCCGAAGAAGAACAGAAGAGACTCCAAAGAATTTTGACCAAGGAATTGGGCACAATTGATGATGATATAAAGTATGCCTCCACGTTGATTATCCTAGCTCCTATTTCTACCAAATTTTCTTGAAATTTGTAAGCATATATTTTAAAGTATGGGGACCCATTGGCTCAGTGGTCATGGTTCTGGCTCTGAAACAAAAGGTGGCAGGTTCGAGTCTACTTGTGGGCAAAAAATCACTTAGTGATTTTATCTCTAAAAACCCACCAAAAGACCTGTTTGCCACTCCCCTGATCCCTGCAACATCGGTAGGTGGGATCAAGAGTCTAGTCTTATCCGAGAGGAACAATAAACTCGGAAGTCTGGTGCATATTGCACATATTACAGAACCCTTGACTGTTTGAAATCAAAATGAGTAGGCCACAAGGCCATTGTCCGGGCAAACTTAAAACCCTACCATAATAGGTCACAGTGGGCTGGTCCCCTACTTGGCTTAATGACATGATCCAAAGAATTCTGTCTCAAGAAGAGTCCACCCTACACCATAATAGTAAAAGGGCACTGGATATTGAAAATGAAGATGAGGGCTATTTGAAAATGTCATAATACTATGTTTTGAAAAGAAGATATCATCATTATGCTTGAAAATTTGGTTACAAGGTTGAAGCAAAATGAATTAAGATAATCTTGTAGGCATTATTTCATTCATATTTTCTTATCTCATTACATCTTTCATCTAGACTGACTTTATGTTCCCTGCCTTTCACTGCATCCATTTTCCTTCATACATTGATAGACTACATACAAATTCAGCAAATTTTTATTTTATGAAATTCTCAGATTGGCAGAAAAAGATTTGGCCCGGGTTGAAGCTGTTGTAACAGATATTGAAGATCTGGATTCTCCCAGCAAACAAACACAAAGAGAATTGGAGTCTCTAAGGAGACAGCAAGCTAATAAGGTCAGAGCTTAAAACAAGTCTCTTTTGCTCTATGTAATAGGAGACAACATATTTGCCCTGTGTTCCACAAGCCTATATTTTTCAATCTAGCGACCCACATTTCACTTGATTGACTTTCATAGCAAGCACCTTAACGGTTAACTTATTGTCTTCCTTTTCAGATTATCTGCTTTTTGGTTTGTTTTTTTCTAGGTTTCCAAGGTCATTAAATCATGACCATATTTATTGTAAACTTTGTTTACTTTTCTAGCCCTTTAGCCTCTTGATGCGCTATGGTAATATAATAACCTGCACTCTACCGCAGTGGAGATCAGGCTTAGTAAGAGTAGTTTTTACATAGATCTTCCAGAGAAAGAGATATTAAAGGAAGTGGTGGAGAGGGCACTGGCACAAGGGAAAAAATGATGAGAATCAGATGAGAGAAAATTGTATATTTCTAGGTTTTGATGGCGACATTTTATACAGTGTCATGGAAGAAAATGATAAAAGAGAATCAGAGCTGTGGTGCTGATGACATAGAAATGGGGAAAGAGCTTTAAATGAACTATAAACATATTCATTTGTCTTTCAATTTTACTGAAGTCTGTAGATTTATCATATATCAATTTTTCATATCATATATGCAGACCTGCCAAGTGCTCCACAAAAAGCAGAGTGCTCCGCTTTTATAGCCAATATTTGAAGGTTTTGAAGTGTTCCTATTTTTTCCTGCCTTTTTCCACTCATTCCTTTTGTTTCAATAACGATTGCTCCCTTTTCTTTTTTCAAGGAATGCTCTGATTTATTGGTTCCAATGGTTGGCAGGTCCGTATATGTGATGAAATTTGTAAAGATAAGTTTTATTAGGATTAAAAGATCCGATTAAGACTATGCTTTTTTGGTTAAGGGAAAGGATGGTCAAATCATATCGCCTCCAATAAACATGGCAACTACTCACTCAATTCTGAGGCAAGATAATCTTTGAAGTAGTGGGATTTGAGGAATCAGAAAACTGCTATCATTCACTACTCTTATCCGAAGGCCACTATCTCCAGAGGCTCAAGCATTGACAGAATTTTCCAATCCCTTATGCACATCCTACATTTCTCCGTCATCCCCTGGGAAAAAATTAGTAATATGAATATAAATTTCTATTTCCAGACCAGACAACTGAAGACCTTGTCAATTCGTCGTGAGAATGTGTTAAAGAAAATTAAAGAATTTGAGAAGGGTGTTGGGAATCAAGAACAAAACACAGGTTGGTGGATATGCATTTCTTGCTTACTTCTTCCTTTTTTTTTTTTGCATGTGCGTTAACCACTGCATTTGAATTTTATCAGTGGTATATTTTTCCAAATTTCAAGTTAAAGACAAGCAAACAAAAGCTTTGGGTTATGTCATTTGCATATCACAACTCAGGTTGGAGATTGAAATTTGAAAAATTATTAAAAAGTGTAATAACTTACTTTCCTTCTCAATACTTTGTGTAGTTTGTTTTCTCCTTCCAATTTGGCGGAACCTTGTGAGTCCAATCATATGAGTCCCTCTCCTTTTCAACTTTTTTCTGTTTTCATCTTTTTTATTCCTTCCAGATGGAAGCACATTTGATCAAGCATTCCAAGTCCAAAGCAAAAGGAAGAAGGAGACAGATGAACAGAGAATGGTCAGAATGGGAGAAATGACCCCATTTGGAACTGTGATGAAGAAGCAACCTCAGCCAAAGCTAGTCCAGCTCTCAGAGTTTGAAAGATTTCTGTCTGCTAGGGAAGCACCTGGTGTGAGAGCCAAGAAAGATTTTGACAAATATTTAAAAAAGAAGTCCCTTCAGGCAAAACTGCCCCGTAAAAAAGCAGAAGGTTCTCATACAAGTGACAAGGATGAAACAACAGATTCTACCAGTTCAAACATGGATACTGGCACTGCTAGAAAAAGAAAGTGCAAACAGCTCAACAACAGAATCTGTCAGTCTGGAGCTGATGAAACTGAAAAGTAAGTATCAACCATTTCCTTGAACCATCTAGCATTGCATGCCCCTAGTAGATTGTGTCCCCCTTATGGAAATCTCAGTAGCAACAACACAATGGGAATGAGGTCCAGGTTATTCAACTGTTCATTTTCTCTCTATTTTCCCTCATAAACTTAATTCAACTAAGTTTTCCCTCATGAAATACTTCCAGCCACCAATTTATTTTTCATGAAAGGGTTACTCAAAGTGCCTGAGCTTATAAAAAAGAAAGTAACCTAGAATAAAATGTAAGGCTAATTTGGGATACATTTTCAGGTTATTCATCAAATTTATATAAAGGGGGTTACAATGGTTGAGTATTTTTTCAGTCTTGTCTTTGGTTAACAAGGCTTGAAAAATTTAGGAATTGAAAAAATGTGTCTATGAATTGCTTGGATCTGGTATTCCTTATAATTTTACACTAGCCAAGTAAACATCACTGAGGACCATCACCAGATCAATAAGATCTGGTTTTAAGTCAGCTTTACATCATGTCAATGTATTGGCAGAAATCAATTAATGCACAACTATCATTATTTCAGAATCTGATACCTAAGCAAATGTTTTGGTATGCTTGAGTATTTCTTTTTTAATTATAGCAACTGATTTAGTAGTTTTGATTTTGTGGTGATGCTTATTAGGGATGAAATATTACTCATTTGTTTAAGCAGTTTACATCAATATAAAAGTGGATACAAGTTGACGGAACTAAATATTTTAAGTGCTTAAAATCTAAAAGCACTTAACTGCTTTAAGATTGCTCAAATTCAAATTATCTAATTTCTGTAAGCCACTTTGAGATATATTTAAAAATGCATTCATTTAGTTGAAATATTGTCGTTTAGGTCTAAATGTAATTCCAATTTCCTGAGTCTCTTGGGAAGTCTGAACTACCGACTATCAAATGAAATCATTGTTGAATATTTGGTACAAAATATGCTGGTCATTTATTTTTTTAAATCTGGGCTTAAAATGTAAAAAGATAAAGAACTAATCCTACAAAAAAAAAAAAGAGTTTTTAGTTTGGTTGAATTGTACTGACAAATATAACAAAAATGTTGACTTTGGTGACTGCACATGTGTAAAAGAAAAGCGTATCCTTTGTCTAAGTACTGGGCAATAACTAGTTTGTTGGGTTTTTCCCCTTAGGCAAGATGATGAGGAGATAGATATGTACAGTGGTGATGAAGGAGACGAATACGTGCCAAACAAGGAAGACCTGCAGGATTATTCCAGTGACGAAGGAGAAAGACTATTTTCAGGTACAATATATTTTTGATTTACAAAGATGAACATTGGAATATATTTCCTCAACAGCGTCTCAAATAACAATCTTATGAGAAAGTTTTAGTTTTTCCAATGTTTCCTTGTGCATGAGTTGAAGCTCAAAACCACAAAGCCATTGAAGTGAGCAATACAAATATGAAATGATACATTTTATAATCATATCAGTAGCACTAGCATAGATTCTATTTTTCCTCCGGTTTGCACCTTTAAGTGGTCAATTCTTTAAGACACTAGTGAGTTAAGTGTAACACACTAGAATTGTTTTTAAGGAAGAAATCATTTAAAATTGTTTCCACAGACGCGTCTGAGGATGAAGGAATTCTGGGGTCTCAACCCAAGAGGAAGTGCAGGAGGAAGTCAACTTTCAAAAGGAAACGTCCTCGTCCATTGCCAGTCTACAGAGAAAATGAGGAGGAAGAGGAACCAGTTCGAACCAAAGTAAAACGGGACTTCTCCATTCGACGGGAGAAAGATGATGCTGATCCAGAAGCATATCAAGATCGTCTCTTGAAGTGAGTCTAGGCTTGACTTTGGTAATTGAATAGATTTAGTAAATGGAGTATGTCTAATGGCTGTGATATGAAGGATGAGTTTGACTTGATTTAGATGTGTTTGGGAATCAGGATGAAATGAGATACTATGAAGTATGCTGCTTGTAGTGAATAAATATTTCTACTCAATAATGAATCTATTTGAAAATTATTTTGAAAGCGTAAGAGATATAGGATATTTACAGTTGGTTGGTCTTTTCACTCTCTTTTTTTAAATCAACATAGAGCTCCCCAATGTGTTATATGGTTGAAATATTTTTGCAGTGAAATTCAGGGCATGTATGTTACAACATTTTCTTTAATGATTTCAGAAATCAGAAGCTCGAAGCTAAGAAGGCAAAAGACAAATGGGCAGAAGGAAAAGACAGCAATGAGGAAGATGACAATGAGGCTGAATTTGAGGGAGGATTGCATGTTCCCCAGGAATTGTGGAAGAAGCTTTACCAGTCAGTATTTATAATCTTGAGAGTGAAATATTCAATTAGATAAAGAATCTTATCTTTTAGCTTTCTGCAGCAATAGCAATTAACAGCCATCAAAAGCACAAGATAACTCATGAGTGTATGTCATTTATCAACACAAAACATGGTCCTTGAATTTTTTTTCATCATATTTTTCTATTTTCACCTGACTTACATGAGTTGATCTATTGTTTTATAAACATAGAAAAATATATTTGAGTGATATTTTTTTTCTCAACACAGTTATAATTTCTCTTTCAGGGTATCTAATCCAATCAAAAGATGTTGAGAGTTTAAACAGTCTTACTTGAGAATTTAGAATGGTCTTTTTTAATCATAACCTATTGCTGTCAATCTTTGGCCAAAAATTTTATGAGCAAAATACTGCCAGGATATATTACCGTAAATCCTATTTTTCCAACATATCCTATGTCCTCTATACAGTTATCAGAGAACAGGTGTACGCTGGTTGTGGGAGCTTCACCTCCAGCAGGCGGGAGGCATTGTGGGAGATGAGATGGGCCTCGGCAAAACCATTCAGACCATTTCATTCTTGGCAGCTTTGCAGACCAGCAAAGTCAGGAATGTCAATTTCCCGTAAGTTACCCACATTGTTCTTGATGATGAATCTCCTGTGTCTTCCTTATTTTGATTTATATTTTGGTTAGTTATTCCTCTTATTTGAGATGAACAGCAGAGACAAATTGTAAGTGGTAATGTGTATTTGTTGCTTTTACGCCATACAGGCTATACAATATTCATATTGTCAATAATGATAGTATTAAAACCAGCAAGCCAGACAACCAAGGTCAAAGCTGATTGATCATAATGCAGTAGCTGAATACTTTCAAAATTTTAATTTTCTGGATCCAATTCACAGCTATAAAGGCCTGGGTCCCTCCATCATCATTTGTCCCACGACTGTTATGCACCAATGGGTGAAAGAGTTCCACAAATGGTGGCCTGACTTCAGGGTGGCCATCTTGCATTCTTCAGGTTCATTCAATGGATCAGAGGTGCCCAGATTTTGTATTCACATTTTGTTGTTTTAGTTATTCAATGATAATCTTAGGTAGTAAAGCTTGCACAAACTTTTTTATGCTCTCATTGTAGCAAATGGTAACAAATCTGTTTAGCATAGCAAAGTTGAAAATAAACTTGATTGAAATATTACTTGAAAGTAAGCAGATATGATGGAAAGATTCCAATAAGAAAGGGATTCAATGTACACTTCTTTCTTTCTTTTTTTTCTTTAAATCCAAAGATTCTTTTTCACATTTCATTTTCTGTTTGTTCACATATTTGGACCATTATTTCTGTGATCCCTGTATGGTAGTGTTGACCTTTATTTTACAGTCTGAGATGGTTCGGTCTATTGCCAAGAGTCATGGGATCCTGATCACTTCTTACAACACTCTGGTTATCCATCAAGAGCTGGTCCTCCGCTTCAACTGGCATTATGTCATTTTAGATGAAGGCCACAAGATCAGAAACCCAGATGCCAAGGCCACCTTGTGCTGCAAACAGGTTTACATTTTTTGTTTTGGCTTATCTTGGAAACCATAGAATTTCCTGGATGCCAGAGGATAGGCCATTTATCCATTCCACCCATAGAATTTTTACCCTTTATGTTTCTAAAGTTGAAGCAAAGATAGCTTCAAAGTCAGAAGTGAACATGAACTCAGCTGTCGTCTCAAGAAGAGTAGAGGGATGCTGACAATACATGATCTCAACACTTTATTTCTCTTATGTTGGAGTTGTAGCATTGCAGTAAAAGAACCCATGGTAGTAGCTGCAGATAATTGCAGTAGATCATAATCCCAGTAGTAACAATTTCTAAGAAGGAGTTTTGGTCACAGTAGATGAATTTAATTGGAGTTATAAAATCAGTTTTGATAGCATTAGATTGTTGTGATAAGTTTTCCTTTGTCATAGATAAGGTCAGGCATTGTCATAGCTATTATTATAGCAGTAATATGAGTTAGTATATTGTTCCTCTTACTGATTTATTCTGTGTATTATTTCTTCAGTTCCGCACCCCCCATAGAATAGTCCTTTCGGGCTCACCTATCCAGAACAACCTGAAGGAGTTGTGGTCGTTGTTTGACTTTGTGTTTCCTGGCAAACTGGGAACCCTGCCTGACTTCATGCAGCATTTCTCTGTGCCGATAGTGCAAGGCGGTTATTCCAACGCCACTCAGATTCAGGTACAGAGCATAGTGGTTTAATCTCTCTTTAACATTGGTTTTTATTGCTGTAATTGGTCTGAGTGGGTTTTTTTTATGGCAGATGTTATTCACATGCATAGACTAGCATACTAATTCCATATGCCTTTGCACCTTTCAAGTTATAAGATTCAGCAATTTGGCAAGATTACATAGCATATGAGCAAATAGACAACAAAAAACAAGAGCTAATTACACAATATTGCAAACTGGTCTTTATCTTGTCTTGTTTACTGAGGCCAAAAGTCAAACCGTAGTTACACAGGGCATCTGACAACCATCAATTGGCTAAGAACAGTTCATAAATAGGATCATCAGCAAGTTTGCCAATAAATTAAACAAAAAGGACTAAGAATGTCAGTTTCTGAAGCGTAATTAAGATTGTCCACACATATATGGAAAGATATGGGTAGACATCCTATTTTGATATTTGAATTGTTAGAAAGACACAGTTTGAGATGTTAATTGTAATGCTTTGATGACAAACTTTACCTGTTCCTATCTAGATCCCCAAGCCAAGTTGCTCAGGCTTGCTTTTGATGTTTAAAAATGGGTTAACGTTTGTGAGTTTAATTCTCTACTTACATTACATTAATTTGAAAGGGAAATGAAATTGGATGCATTTATAATGGTGCACATTTGCAATGCGGTGCTATTGTCTTGACAAAATAGTTTATTAGTTTATTCACGACTTTATATTTTCTATCTATAATTCAGGTGGAAACGGCTTACCGCTGTGCTTGCGTTCTACGCGACACCATCAACCCTTACCTGATTCGTAGGATGAAGGCTGATGTGAAGACATCCATCAACTTGCCCGGCAAGAATGAACAGGTAGCAAAGGATTTTGGTAATGCAGTTTCTGTGAATTGAGAGAATGGTGTTACTTGTTGTGCTTAAAGTATGAATTAATTGTTTTTATCATGGCATTAATTAATTTTGATGTTTATCTTTACAGAGATAAAAGATTTGTGTAATCTAATTGGTATTTGTTACAGGTTTTGTTCTGTCGGATAACAGATGCTCAGAGAGATGTCTACGAGGAATATTTGTCATCAAGAGAATGCAATGCTATTTTGCAAGGAAAGTTCAAGGTAATCAGACATTCTGGAGAGCAATTCATTTTAATTGTTTTTGCCTTTTGTCTTGGTTTTCCATAATTTTCTATCAGTTTTCTTTTCATTAATTTTCATTAATTTTCCATCAGTTTTCTTTTCATTAATTTTCTATCATTTCTTTTTTTAATTCATTTTATAAACCATGCTCCAGCTAATGCTCTCTCTCTCTCTCTGTGGCATATCACTTGGACGTAGCCTCCCACACAATCCTTCGGAAGAAGTCTCTGTCTTGTG
>JAUEKY010015118.1:0-11902 GCA_031833965.1 Scyllaea pelagica
CTCTCTCTCTCTCTCTCTCTCTCTCTCTCTCTCTCTCTCTCTCTCTCTCTCTCTCTCTCTCTCTCTCTCTCCTGCATGTATACCTCTGTTTTCCCCCTTTGCCTTCTTCTCTCTCTTTCTCTGGCATGGTACTTTCAATTCCACTGACATGTCTTGCGTTCACATCTCCATTTCGTTTCTTTTTCACTTAGCAATGATAGCATACACCTTTGTCAAAGCAAGATAGAGATGGATGCCGTAATCATCCCCCCACCCCCCCCCCAAAAAAAAGATAAAAAAAAACAAACAAAACCTCCCAAATTTGCAAAATGTAGACAATGTAGAATAGTAGAGTTCACAAAAGTGCAGGGAGAAGAAAAATAAAGAGAATAGAGCATTACATCAACCACTCTCTATGTTACACTGTTACGCTCCTACTAATTTACTGCCTGCAGTGGGATGCACACACTTTAGATATATAAGGTATTTAGATGTCTACTGCCCAAGAAAAAACGTGTAGCTCCAGACTGAGTGATAAACCTGGCCTGCTCTTAGAACCACTGGCAGGCTTGGTTTATCATCTGAAAATCCACCAATCTTCTTTTCTTAGCCTTGAGATCCCTTGAGACTTCTCAATAAGGGCAAAGTTAATTCCTGAAGAAATTATCTCAAAATGATTAATCATGAATTATAAAACAAATTTACCTGAACGACTAACCAGAGTAATAATAATATTCTTTACATGATAACTCTTAAAAAGAGGATTGCTTGGTGAAAATCAATCTTGAGATAAGCTTTCAATATGTTAGAATTAATTTGGTAACATCTTTTCTAACTTTTGTTGTTGTTCTGTATCTTTGTTATGCATGGATCAAAACCAGCTGTTTGATATCAAATTTAATATCATTATTTTCCATGCATATTTTCATTACTTCCTATTGTGACAACAATACAGAAAAGTATGATTATGAGTAGCTAATGCCCTTTTGGCACACTTGTAACAATCCCTCCGTCACCTATTGACCAGGAAGTGCGTTGCGCAAGATGCTTGTCAAGTAAGCCTAGTAGCAGGAAGTTACATAAAAAATAGTGTCCAGTTTTCATCTCTAACGACTGGTCTATGGTAGCTCTTTTGTTTAACAATGAGAACAGGAAGGAAAAACGAACGGATTTAAGTTAATGAAGCTATGTTTGTTGTGGGAGGGGCTTATCAGGTGATTAACAGGAATTTTCAACTCAAATGATCAATCCTTATTGATCATTCTTTCAAGTAGATAATTGTTGAAACCTTTGATAACTGCAAAAAATACTATTGAAGGTTCATCGTTGAAAGAGATACCAAGAAAGTGAGGCACTAGTCAATAAATCAGCCTCCAAAGTGGAAAAATTGAATTGATGACTGAGCCGTTCCACTGTACCAAACAGGAATTTTCACCTGATGCCTATTGTTGCCCTGTGTAGGGATTGTTAAATCAAGTATAGACTTTGTCCCTCACTCAGTGCTGATCTTAGGGAACCAGGAATTGAGTCAAGTATTTTATTAGGCATACAGCATGACAATGATACGGGAGTTTGTCATTGCTTTTCATACTGTTATATTTCATTTCATGACGTCTGAACTTAATTTAGTAATGCATTTACTGCTAGTGGGTAGTTAGGAGGGGATTATTAGATATTGAATATTCAGTGGAGATTGGAACTTTCATTTATTCATTAGAATACAAATTTGAAAGACTGATTAGATCAGAACCTTACCATTTCAAACTTTCCTTGCATTGGGGAGAGAAAAAAATTGAAATGCTTTCGATGATCAAAGAAGATCAATTTCATACTTCTGCCAGTATATAGGTAGGTTGTTAAGAATTATTGAAGATTGTAGAATTTTATCCTGTTCTTTCTGTAACTTTTGAATTGCTTGCCTTAGCAGAAAGCTTTATCAACATTTTGACCTTCATTTTACCCATTTCTAAAACCTAAAATATTTAATTCTAATCCTACTTCTTTTTTTTTTTTTCTCTCATTGCTTTTCAGCCCAAAAGACACAAAGCCAAGGTTATTGTATGGTAAGCCCCCGTTTGAATTTGGTGAATTCTTTTTTTTTTTTAATGTTTTGAAAGTTATTGAAATTTTCAGGTTTTTTGTAAAGGGTGATATCTTTGTTTTATTGCTTATGGTAAATGTCTAGAAAAGTTTATTGTACCTACATTTATACTTGAGGATCCAGTCTAATGAGCAAGAGAAGCAGTGACATCTTATATTTTATGGGGAAAATTAATATTAAATTAACCTAATATTTTGTACAGCCTTAGTGTAGCTAAAATTTTGCTGTGTGGAAATGAAAGTACCTATCTTTTTCTCATTACTTGATAGTGGTGATCTGTTACATTGAAAGAGTCAAGTATTTTAGGAGAGGAATCCTTAATCTCCAGCAAATTGTATTTGTTTTTGGGGAAAGCTCGTGAATAATCCATTACTAAGGTCACTTTCTGTTTGACAACAATATTGCTTACCTTGCTTCAGAGACACACTCATTGCTGTAGCTAACGTGTATCATTTTAATTTTATTCCGACGAGATTGTTCATTTGACCAAAGGAGAATTATTTCTGATTGCATTCAACACTCAAAGCTAAATTCTAGCCAGTGTCCAATGGCCATTTTTAGCCAGCAAAAGTTGGATGAAGGAAAATTTTCTTTTCAAATATCAAAGGAAAAGTCAAGCATTGATCTCAAGAGATTTGGGTGTATCATATCTCTTGATTCTTTAAAGAATCAAATCCATGTCAGTCTAAAATCTTTCAACCAAAATGGTTTCATCCATTGCATATGACTGACCTCTCATTCCCATCATCTCCCATTCTGATAATGATAGTGATGATAGAGTAACTTCTGTACATTTGAACGAGAAACATTTAAAAATGGCACCAATTGTCTTTTTATTTAGGTTGTCATACTCAATAAAAACCACATTTTCAGCCTTGTTTGATCTTTCCACTTTCAGGGCTGACCTTACAGTTGATGGGTTGGACAGATTGAATGAATCTTTGAATCCTGAACACATCAAGCAGTAAGTTGCTTTGAGTATCATAGGGAAATGGGTGTGTTATTTATGTTGTATTACAGTGCCTGGAAATGGCAGTCTTTTCAGTAAAGATGAAATAATAGAAAAATAAATGGGGCTTAGGCACCAAAGTAGCAGCACTGAGCTAATTTGGCGAGAGTAGAGAGTAGTGATACCGCACAAGCAGGGCCCAAATATAGTTCTAGTTGCTTTAATATTATTCAGGGTTATTTATTTTGTCCAAAATTATTTGTGTAGTCAGCTCTGTACCCCTCATTATCATCAGTTTTCTTATCATCACTATTCATGCCTGATGCAATCTTAGCCTTTAATAGTCATCAACATTTTTGCAAAATGTTTGGATGTAATGCCTTAATGAATTTACATCATTTTTGCCTTTGCATCCAGTGAACAGCTAGACTGTTTTTTTTTTATCCTCCATTAACTTTGTGTACAGGTATTCATTCCATTCATCACAATGATTCCGCTGACAAAAATCAAGATTTAGTTGCTTAAACATTTTTGCCGTGACAGTATATTTTGAGCATCTATACCAGCACACACATGGATGAGTGTATAGAAAAAGACTGAAAATAGAGGACTGGTATTGAATTTCAACTTAGGTATCAACTTTTCATCCTACACAGATAAATGAAACTGGTATATGCTTTTACCAATTTGAAACACCGCTCAAACCATTTTGCACAGAATAGAGCTGATTTAAATGAAAATTCCTTCTTCTTCTTCAGAGATGAACAGTCCTGCCTTTGTATTTGCCATTTAGGAAAGAAAAGGAATCTTATGGAAGCGGACTAACTTGATAGCAATATGTTGGAATAAGAACATGATGAAAGAAGAATGTTATGCTAAGAGTAACACATTGATAGAATGTCCTCTTCACTTTCAGTGTCTTGGCAGATATATTTGTACTGGACAATTACAAAGAAAGTGTCAAGACGGGCATTGTGATGGATCTGTATTTCTACACATTGCAGTTTTGTCGAGAGCAGTCTTTTTCTCCTGAGAAGACCTCAGCTTTCTTCTCAATTATCAAGAAAATATTTGAAGTTTGCATTGGTAACTATGATCTAAATTTTACATAAGCCTAAAAATATGTCATTTTTTATTGTTCCATACTTATTGTGAGCTTGAATTATTAATGTATCTGAATTCCTAAAGTCTTAGGCTAAATTCTGAAACATAGTGCATGTACTTGAGACAACTTTTGATAAAAAATAGCATTTTCAAGTGAACTGACAGAGACTTATGTAATAATATGTTTGTTTACTTAAAAAAATCTCTTCTTGTTGACCAGTCTATTTATGTGTATGTATTTGAAATCCTCATTTTTTGTATTTTACATGATTATATTGCACTTTATGCATACAGAAGGCTGCACTTTTTCTTCAGATGTTGAATAATATCCTGGTAAATCATATAAAAAGAGTACATCTTTAAAAGAACTCAGCAGTTTACTTTCGCCTTTAGCCTGTTAAAAAAGGAGACTAGAATCTAAAGTGGAAGAAAACCTCAATACTAACAAATTTTATTTGAAAATGAATCATTCATTGTTTCTGATGAAAGTTAATGACTGCAAAATTCATAATCATCATTATGTTATAATATCCTTTAATAAATCTACTATTTTTAATTCTGTCATTATTGAAATAAGATATTTTTGGGTTCAGTTTCCTGACTGTAATTTACTTCTATGGGAACTTCTCATTCAGTTCTTTATCATTACTGTATCATCCCTTCCACAGAAACTCCCTTTGGTAACCTGGACCACACATTTGAATACTTCAAGGATTTGATCCACTGTCACTCTGTCAATGTAAGTATCACTTGTGCCGCACAGTGTTAAATGATGAGCTTGTTTTGAAAAGTCCATTTCTTAGCTCTTTTCATCCAACACAGCTCATGTACAAATTAGTGTTCTTTCATAATTTTCCCAAGCATTTTAAATGCTTTGATTTTCTAAAATTTCTGTTTTGGATGTTTATGTCATGAATGTACACATTTTTCGCCAGGTGTTGAGGACCATTATCTCTCCACTTCTCTGGACTGGTATCCTCACTGTGAAAAAATATCAGTAAAGCATTCAGAGGAGGCATTTTAGGATGCTTTATCTTGACTTGCAAAATATCTGCCTTCCTGGAAAAGATTAGATTTAGCCTAACATCTGTTTTTCCCAAGAAATAAAAGAACTACAAAAATCTTTTATCTCTCCTTTTTTTTCTTTCAAGATTGAAAGAAGTGGAAGCTTTTAAAATCCAAAATGATATCAGAAGATGGTAGTGAAAAATATCATCCCAAACGCTACTTCAATGAAAATATAGTCTTCTGACAGTTGTGCTATCTAAGAATTGTGTATGGGCATCCATGACTCATGCTATCTGGGTTATGTTTTTCTTCTTGATTGGCTTTTGTCTACTTTTTTTTTCTTTTGTCATATCAGAGACCTCCATACAGTATTGAGTTGTTCTCCCCGGATGAAGTG
Source organism: Scyllaea pelagica (assembly GCA_031833965.1). NCBI lineage: Eukaryota > Metazoa > Mollusca > Gastropoda > Nudibranchia > Scyllaeidae > Scyllaea > Scyllaea pelagica. Next base: position 5,539 of record JAUEKY010015118.1, read on the forward strand.
AGGAAAATGACAGAATACACCATCAATTCATTCTTCAGGCATTTCAAGATGTACAAGTATGCCTTCACTCCTTTGGTAAGCCAAGGTCTTTATAATCACTGTGTTTCTAATCCTGAAATGCGGTATCATTTTGAATCTTCAGCCCTTTTGATCTGTGACTAAGCCCAATGTCAGTTAACATTTTAGGGGTCTTCTCCTTTTGGAACAAATTTGTTTTTATTTGAGCTTTCAAAAACAAAATATTAGTATTAAATGACACCATGACTGTTGAGAAATGAAATCACATTGTGAAACGGGTGATTTTGAATGACATTTTTTAAGAATTTAATATTTTAATGTCCCCAAGTGTAAGAGCAGTGCTTAGTGGGATATAAGATTTCTAAAAAAAAGTCTTAATGGAAACCTATCCAAATTAAGTATATATATATATACATATATTGCTGAAAACGTCTATAACAAACTATCAAAGTTTTTTTTTCTCCCTAACTGTATTATTAGAAAAGTGGCTACGTAGCTACATGGAAAGTTTAGGCAAAAATCAGAAAAAAAAACCCATGATTTCACCCATATTTTGAAACATGATGTTGATTCTATTCTTGAATATGGTCCATTCAAGGATTACACCAAGACAGATGCTCTATCATTGAGCTAACAGCACTAGCATGTCTGTTGCCTACTCATATAAAACTAACTGCAACTTAAAAGGGCGAATCAAATCTATCATTCAATACCTTTATCTTTAAACACCAATATCAGCATTTTTAAAACTGTCTCTAGACCTAAAGAGATATTTATTGTTTGTTACAGGTGCGTCTTGATCTAGGTGTGAATTACATTGGCATGCCACCCTCACCACCACCCTCAGAAGGTAAAAATACAATTTACTATAACATGTCATGGTTTGGCTCAATCAAGCTATAAATTTATCAACTTTATGTGCCCAGATATTCTCCCAGATGAATATATTGTTAAGCGTGTAAAGAGCAGTTTTTTTCTTCATTTTAAGAACTAAGTGTGTATAAACTCTTAAACATTAATGCTAAGGTTTAATGTCTATTTCCACGCTGTATAGGTGATATCACTAGGGGAACGTTCTAGCTACGTCAATGTGCTGCCAATACATTTTTAAAAATCTTTTTTTTTTTATCTTTATGATGGAAGACTTTGTTTTTTGATTGATGGGTTTGGGTTCTAAGTGTTTCCACCAGTAAGACTCACTGTGACTGTAACTTTCATAAAACTTCTGACCCTTACAACTTCCAGCTTATCCCTATCAGATTTAGAATTTGCTGAGGTTTCCGTAGAGCAGTAATCCTATTGTACACCTTAACTTGAGAGGGGTTACAAAGGCCTTTGACTTTCATCTTGTTTTACAAGCTAAAAACATCAGTCATGAGGCAAGTTTACTCTCCTGATGTCACATTAGCTCATTTTGTTGAAGGGCTATTTTGAGATGTGATGTTAGCGACTTTGTGGCCTTGAGGTAGAATCTTCAACTTGTGACTTTGAGGCTGGGACATTAATTGTGCTATTGACAATTTTCCAAAGCTGAATTCTTGGAAAAGACTCTTTACTCACACATATTTCCCAGTTTTCACAAGTGACAAAGAGCCCCATTTGATGATTTGATAATTGTCACTTTGAGAAAAGCGACAAACTAAGTGCTTTGCCACTAGCAGCAAATTTCATGTCTGAACTTTTACTGCACTTGTGTCGAACAATGTATGTCTTGGTTCGCAGTTTTGATTTTTGATTAAAAAGAAATAGAAATAAATGATTCCAAATTGGAACAGGGAATTTGTGAGAAATTAAATGAATAAGTATCCTGACTTGATCCCCTACAAAAAAAAACAATATCTCTTTTCAGCTGTGGCCGTTACGGAAACAAGCTCTCAAATTATGGAAGGAGAAACGCCAGATGAAAATAAAGAAGAGGAAATTGGTAAGTTCATCTCATTTCAACACTTCAAGGCAGTGCTTATTTCTGGGTCTGATTCAATCAGTTTCATTGTGAGTATGTTATCTCAGTCATTCTTATGAGTCAAGATCGCATTGGCCCTAGCTTTGCTCTGCACTCAAAACATTTGAGAAGATAAATTATGATAAAAGGCGCATAGTCTTGAGAGGAAACTTAAAATTTCTGTCAGTATCCTTATCATCTTAAAGATTCACTCAATGAAAACGGCCTCGACTTATATAGCCAAGAAGTTTTGTATGGAGGGCAGCCCTTCTCTCGTTAACTTTAGTGCTGGGTATGAAACAAAAGTGAAAGAGATTTTTCCTTGTTAGAAGAATGTGTTGAGGTATTGTGTCATAGCAAATTGTGTTGCTTTTCATTAATTTGGAAGAACAATGTCATATCTTAGTTCCTTTTCTTCTCTTCAATTTTCCAATTCCTGAATAACTTTCTCCCTCATTCATTAACATTTGAACATAAGTAGTTGGTTGATAAGGCCGGTGTCTGCTACTTCTGCCTCAAAAAGCAGAATGTCATGATTTGACAGTGTAGGTATTATTATGGACATAATTACATCATTCTGTTTCAAGAACTGACAGAAGATTTCCCTTTCTCATTATTTGGCAAAAGAACTCTTTCTGTTTCAAGCACCACAAGAAAAAAAAAGGATAATGTTGAGATAGCAAAGAATGTACCCTACTAGTTAGAGGTAGTGTTCAGAAAAATTATTTACAAGTTACAAGAAAATAACCATCATCTTGCCAGAAAAGCTCAAACTCAAATGCACCCATAACAATGACCATTGTATGCCAGTCATACCCTGTGATCATCGCTGACTTTTTGCTCTGCTTTATGTACCTTACAGTACAAGAATACTCTGTCTATTTAGCAAGTGACTCTTTGCCATCATCATCATTTTCGAACCTGCATCACTTCGTGTTCAGCGCCAGAGCCAAGACCACCCTTTACCCTAAAATTCATAAAATACTGAATGGTAATTAATCTGTTGTGGCAGGGCAGCTCGGTATGAGCAGCTGTGTGTTCGAGGGGTAACTCAGGCTTTTAACTTTGAGATTGCGAGCTCTACTCCAGCAACGGTGCAAAGTTGAGTCCTTGGAAAAGATCTTTACCACATTTTACACACTAGTACAAGTAGGTGTAAATGAGAACCTGTCCATTAGCAGCCTAGTCCTTTTCCAAAGAATGTTAGTACTCGGCATGCTGCATGTCTCTTTGTATGTGTTTTATGTAGCTGTAAGCTTGGGACCCCTTGTACTTTTATCAAAGTGCTTATCATGCTTAATAGATATTGCACTTTATAAATCATGCTCTTCTTGATAAGCCACTTCTCTCAGAGCTACTTTGCAAAAGTGAGGAGCAGCACAAAAAAGTAAGACAAAAGGCAATCAAGTTATATAACTGTCTTTATTGGTTGATTGAGAAAAAAAACACAGAAAGTTGATCTATCAGTGTACCAACAAAACGATAAAGTATCCCTTTTTTGGCTCAGTTACACAAAACAACTGTGTATTTGGCATCGGGCAAAGTAACAACAATTCATCATTTAATTTGCTGATATATTTTTTAATTACGAGAATAAAAAGAAACTCTGTAGCCTCAGAGAAATGCAAAAGCCTACATATGAAATATCATACTGCCATGTGTTCTTTTGTTCTTAACACAAATTTTAGACGAGGAAAGGCAAGTCAGCAGGGCAGAAATAAAAACATTGTCAAGACCTTCCTGTGTTATATAACAAGAATTCATCATTTGTTGAAACATCTTCCCATAATATTGGAAGAACAACAATCTCTGTAACCACAGAGAAATACAAAACCCTGCTAATGAAATATTGCAATGCCATGATTTGCTCTTCTGTTTTAACACAAATTTTAGATGAGGAAAGGCAAGCAGCCAGGGAAGAACTTAAAAACATTGTCAAGTCCTTCCTGGGAACGGAAGCCAAGAGGATTGAGGGAAATGTCGACAACCACATCAAATCAGCTGTGGAAGCACTGAACACCAAGATAGAAAATATCGCCGGACAGTCACAGAAAACAGAGGCAAAGGGGAAGAAGAGCAAGTAGCCTGTCGGCTATTGACTTCTTCTCTTGCTCTATGATTGTCATCTGATACACTACCATGTCTCCATTACTCATCGCTCTGATTTTGTCTATTTATGAATCACATGACTGTATAAAGTGGATTTATAGTAAGGATGATTGAATGTCAAGTATCATATATCAAAACCTATCAGGGTTTCAGCAACATATTATCAAATGTTTGTGGAGTTAACATTTATATCTTTGGAAGTAACTTTTCATCCCTCTCTTTTGGTGTCTACTGTGTCAAAATTTCTCAAAAAATTATAAGGTAACTGAGTTGAAATGTTATGAATTATGAATAGGATCTAACTTTATTTATGAAAGATATCCTGTCTAAGATATTCTAGGCTTTGATTTATGAAATCTGCTTCAATAAAGAAAAGACAATTTTTTGTTTGAGATTTTTCTCCAGTTTTGTTGGAAACTTGTTAAGACTATGAGATTAGACCAGAACTATGCATATCATTGTTCACAGCAAGAAATAGGAAGTGTAAGACCATCATCCTCACTTGACAATTACACTGAAACTGTTGAAGCATTTGTTGTATTAGTAAAGATTAGGATGGTGAGTTATAGTTATAGAGGTTTTCTTGCTAAATAAGTCCTTGTCGTGAAAAACAAAAAGTGCTTCTGGTTTGAAATCTGGTAAAATATCAGTTGAAAAATAAAAACCACATATGGTTTTCACTTCAGGTGTAACACTTGGCAAATTACAATAAGCCATAATGGTTTTGACATCAGGTATAACATCTGGTGAATAACAATAATCACTTATGGTTTGAATATCAGGTTTTACATTAGATAAAATAAAATGAGTACATATAGTTAAGATCGGGTAAAACATCAAGTGAAAAACAATGATCACTTATGGTTTTGACATCTGGTATAGCATTTGGTGACAAAAAATAGGCACTTCTTATAGTTGTCACATCATGTATAACATTTAGTGAATAACAACGAACAGTTATGGGTTTGACATTAGGCATGGCATTTTAGACCAGAAATGATTGGTGTAAGTATTCAAATTCAAGTTAAAAAGCCATTCTGCTGTCAATGACTATGAGGTGAAATGAGAGAGAGACACAGTAGCAGACTACTCCAGCAGCAATGTCAGTCAGTGCTCCATCGCTCTGTGATACAGCTAATATGATACAACATTCAAAACAACCAATAAGCAATGCAGTGCTGAAGGGTATCAAGTATCTTCTTAATTTAGCTTGGATATTTTCCAAAGATACCTATCTTGCACCATTGGCCAATGTGGTCAAGCATCAAGCTTCGAACAAGTAAGTCATGGGTTCGATCCCTGGCTATTCCACACGCACGCCTAAGACATTAAAATGGGCAACTTAGCAGCTGATGGAAAACCAGTACTAAGACTGATTGCTCCAGTGTCAGTGTAATGTACAGTGGAGACCATATATAACAGGCCCGGTTATAATAGGGATCTGGCTATAACAGGGTTTTTTTAAATCCCCGTTTTTTTCCTCTATATGTCTCCATTAAAAATTATTGGGTATAACAGGGTCTCTCTGGAACCTAATCAGCTATAACAGGGACATTGCTGCTTCATGCGTGAATTAATGCACATAAGAGACTCAGCTTGACAGGCAGAGTGAGAAAGCAACTCATGTCTACACCTCGTAAGTGATGTGAAGCGAGTGAGTGTGGCTATTATGGTGTGTTAGCCAAGCGAGTGAGAGTGAGAGGGGGCAGCATTGTGTTTGTGTAACGGTACTAGGCATTGAATTCAACAACAAGAATGTGAACTGCAGGTTGGTTTTTTAATCAATGCATGCTCATTTCCCTTGTAACAGAGATCGGCTATAACAGGACTTTTTCTCTGGTCCCACCATCCCTGTTATATCAGGTTTCCAATGTAAATGGGTGAGATATTTGAGTGAACTCTCTGCCTATTTCTGTATGGCGGAATGTTGTTAATGTGCAGAGCTATTTGCCTGTGATATGGCCTATAAAATGTAGCCGCAGGCTTTAAGATTTATGGGCTTTCTTTAAGAGTTATCTATTTGCACAGCAGGTGGTACAGTTTTATATCTGTGCCTAAGCCAGTAGACAAACCGTATACTGTTCAAATATGTGCAGCAAGTCTGAACTCACTGTTGAGGGCCTACATTTTTAGATGTGTCCAGTTTTTCTAGACTGTTTTGTCTGTATCAAACAAAATGATACAGAAATATCAAATAAAACCACCAACAGCTTTGCTTCATACAAAACTTTGCCTGATTTAAAACCGCCTTGGTTACATATTTTTACTTGACAAGATAAGCTCTATAAGTCTGCT
>JAUEKY010015229.1:0-11901 GCA_031833965.1 Scyllaea pelagica
AGAGAGAGAGAGAGAGAGAGAGAGAGAGAGAGAGAGAGAGAGAGAGAGAGAGAGAGAGAGAGGGAGAGAGAGAGGTGGAGTTCAGGGTTGATTTGGAAGTAATTAACCCACCTGGGGTGAAATTTTAACACAAGAGGAATTCCAAGGTACTTTTGTGGAGGTAACAGAGAAGCAAAATAAATCAAATTATGTCACCCAGTCAAATAGAGTTCAAGGCGACAACACAATGTGCAATCTATAATATAGCTGTTTTGCAATTATGTCCATATACATCAAATGCCCTAGTTCCTAGATCCTAGTCCTACCTTCGTCCGGCGCCATGAAATCTCCTCCCACAGCCACCCACCCCTCGGCAGCAGTCATGTACGGCCTCAGGGCGATGGGGAAGTAGGATTTCTTGCCTGGGGAAGACGTAAACAGTAGACAGCGGATTGAATGGAATCAGAGTTGACCGAAAGACATGCAAATGCTCTACATGCAAATGCTCTCGGTACCGTAATACATATGCAGATTTTTTTTTTTTGGTCATGGATGTTTACCATTTTGGTTAAGTCTTTAGTGATGACAGTATTCAAATTCATGATACAACTTAACCGAGTATCAAAATGTCAGTCTCTCTCGAGCCTTAAATTGATAAGATAATATAAGATAGATGAAAGCCACCCATTTCAGTCTCATCTTGGAGTAAAAAATCTTTCAGGTTCTAGGTCCTTAACTCACCCTAGGCTTGTGAAACCTGCATACTGGTTAAGGGGAAAATTCACTACACTGACGTCACATAAGGATAGTCATCTTATTACCATACAGTCCGAACAGAGAGGTTATTTTCTTTTTTATCTACCATATGCATTTTGTCTTAAACTTCACTGCCGGAATGGTGGATGGAAAAGGGATGTTGATTTAGGGTATTATACTATTTCTCATTTGACTTCATTTGTGGGTGGAGATAGAGTTATAGGGAGTTGTATATAGAAAGGCTTGGATTAAAACAAAACAAAACAAAACAAAACCAAGCATTTTTAAAAGGCGCAAAGTCGCCTAAAAACAAAGCTGCCTCTTAACCAGTATTCAGAGAAAAATGTGTTTGTAGCTCTAGTTAGGAAGCAGCCAGTTAATGGATAAAACACGTTATCCAACTTTTCCCAAGATATTACACATATGAGCGCGTGCACACACACACACACACACACGCACACACACACACACACACATGCAGTCACGGGGACTCACACTCACATTCACACATAGAAAAACACACACATACACACACACACACAACACACGAACACAAACACGCATAGCCGAAACAAGTGTACATAGAAGCTATAATTCCTGAACTAAGTAGGCCTAAGCAAATTTATTTAATCAACGTTTTAACATTAAAGCCCTGTTTCAACATTAATAGCTCATATCACGAGCGGTGCGCTCTGGACATTTTTACGCACACAGAGATCAAGGGCGGACCAATACGAATATCTCACCCAGTCGCATCATACTGACACCGGGCTGATACGTCTTAGCTCTGTTCCCATAGAGCTGAACACAAGGCAGGAAGCTGCTAAAACCGATTTTCTCGACTTAGGCACGTCGCGGTCTGGGATCGAACTCACTTCATACCGGGTTACGAGGCGGACGCTCAACCATCTGCGCCCCCAAAGCCGGTAGTCCTGGGGGGAGGGGGGACTTTAGTGTTTGAAACATTTAAACATTATTTTTCAACGCTGCTTCTACACAATTCAGGTCACATCGCGGGCGGAGCGCTCTGGAATATTTTAATATGCTGCCACACAGAGATAAACGGAGAAGTCACACGAATATTTCACCCAGTCATATTATACTGACACCAGGCCAGCCAGCATTTGCACTGTTCCCATAATGCCGAACGCCAGGCGTCTAAAAACTGATTTTCACGACTAAGATATGTCGCGGTGTAGGGATTGAACCAGCCACCTACAAGTGCGCCAACGAGCCGGTGTTTAGTCTTTGTAGTTGCACCACTAGTCATAGTACAATGTGATCAGTGGCCTATTGCGGTGATATAATGATACCCCTGGCCCGACTGGACGTACCGTCAGGGTGTGTGAAGGCGATCTTGACCATCACTGTCTGGTACATCTTGCCTGGGTTCTCGTTGGCCATCTTGACGTAGGAGTTGAAGGCGTACCGGCCACCTTTCTGGATGGTGATGTCCTGGCCTGGGCCGTGGTAGGTCCTCGTCCTGGGGAGGTAGTTGGTGGTGGTGATGGTGGAAGTGATGGTGTTTGTGGTAATGGTGGTGACAGTGGTTGTGGTAGTGGTGGTGGTGATGGTGCTGGTTTTGGTGTTTGTGTGTGTGTGTGGGGGGGGGGGATGGTAGTGTTGGAGGTGGTGCTGGTAGTTCTGGTGTTGGTTGTGGTAATGGTGGTGGTGATGGTGAGAGTGTAGATGGTTGTGGTAATTATGATGGTAGTGGTGGTGTAGATATTGGTGTTGGCAGATGTGTTGATGGTAGTGGTAGTGGTAGTGGTAGTGATGGTGGTTGTGGCAGTGGTTTTGGGTGGTGGTGATGGTCGAAGTTGTGGTAGTGGGATCGTTCTGACCTTGATTATTGTGATGATGATAATGATGTCGACGCTGTTGAAGTTGAATCCAGTGACGACGACGATGATAATGATGAAGATGATGATGATGATGATGACGATGACGACGACGGTGATCATATTGTTTATGACGTACTTATGATTATATCAGTGTGTTTTGTGTGCGTATACAGTTGAGGTGGTGGACTGTTTGGGGAACAATATCATAAGCAACCATAAAATGTACACTTGATATATTTTTACCTTCCACCCAATTTATGAGCCCCCGTCATGGTAATATAAGCTAATCATCTCTAACCACTGTGGTGTAGCCAATTTGGAAGTATTTCATGAAGAAGCGGCTGCCTATGAATGAACATAATTTGACAGGACAATTTAATATCACCGTAGTAGGGGGTAGGGGTTATAGACAATTAAGAACACGGTCAAATCATACATAGTTCATGTTTGCAAGACGGTGTTGCCGAGGCAGGCGCCGGTTCGAATCCCCCATCTACCCGATTTTTCTTTCTCCTATTTTTCATCTCTTAAAGGCTTTGAATACTCTCGACACTGGTTTACACCACTACAATTATGAGCTTTTCACGCATAGTTCAATGCACCCGAACATTCACAGTAGGCACCACAGAGTAATATGTATTACATACCGTGCACGGCCTGCCCATTGTCCACCGCCGCTTACCTCCCAGTGCACTTGACCGAAGCCACCCCTCTGTGGACGACCGAGCCATCTGTCTGCATGTAGAAGCCATCGTGGTGCCAGTTGGTGATGCCGTGCTCGAAACTCGGGTTCTTCATCAGCTCCACTGCTCCTTCAGCGGCTGCCAACAGGACCAGGACCAGGCCCGTCACAGCCAAGGAAACCATCGCAGTACCAGCATGTGTCTTCATTCTCTATGGGGGAACAAACTACACACCGTTACTAATACTGTTACAGTTACAGATACAGCCTGTCTTGTAGCCGAAGACGCGCTGCTACTGCTACCGCTAGCTGCCCAAAGGTCTGTGGCATAAGCAAACTAAGCTATGGTAGTGGAGGCAGCGGAGGGTTCTTATCTGGTTGGGAATTAGAGGACGGATTATCATGGCGAGAAGTGGAAGTCAGAAGGCTGCTTGTGCTCTGAGTTTAATTTTGTTGAATTGAAGTGAAAGATAGGCTTTGATTGTTTGACAGATGATGGCAAATCAATGATAGAATTATCAATGGTGGGGGTTAGATAATGGAACAGTAAGAATTATGAATTTCTGGAGATTACGAAATATATGACAGTATTGAGAGTAGAGAAATTTTACTTATAGTAATAGTCATCAACATATTTACATGTTATCAGAAGTTTTCCGAATGCTGTTTCTCTCTCTCTCTCTCTCTCTCTCTCTCTCTCTCTCTCTCTCTCTCTCTCTCTCTCTCTCTGTGTGTGTGTGTGTGTGTGTGTGTGTGTGTGTGTGTGTGTGTGTTTGTCTCTCTTGCAGTACAATATATCATAAACTCGAGTGCCTGTTGTGTGTAAATGTGTGTATGTGTAGGCGAATGCGTGAGTGATTGATTATGTGCAAATAAGTGAATAGGGATATGATTTGGTACAAGAAGTGGTTGATAGCACATTTGTTATGATGGTAATGATGATGGTGGTGGTGATGATGATGCGGATGGTGATGATGATGTGGTTGATGGTGATGATGATGATGACGGTGATGCTGCAGATAATGATATTGATGATTATGAGGATGCAGATATGGATGATACTATTGATGGTAATAATGATGGTGATGATGCAAATAGTGATGATGATGATGATAATATTATGATGATGATGGTGGTGGTGGTGACGACGATGATGATAAAGACAACGACGACCACCACCACAACAGTGAGTATAATAACTTGGCACTGTGCATATTGCCCTGACGGACAGATTAATACATTTTATACCGACGATGAAACTGGCATAGCACAATAATATTACAATCGTCTCCTTGAATCAACCCACATCAAATTCTCCAGATCTCTGCACTCCCTCATCCACAACACAGAGCTAGATACCCGGCTGTTACCTGGCAGTGTGGAGCTGCTGAGGTGTCTATAATGATAACCACCGGAAGCGTCACTTCCCTGCCTACGAGCTCTGTCTACCTGCCTAACTGTCCATCCGATATCCCCACCCACATATTGATTGACCATTGGTCAAGGTTCCAGGCGTCAGGCTATGATTTAGATCGCCAAACCCTTTCCGCCGAATGCACAGACTCTAATTCTAATAATTCAAGGGAGAAAGTACTAATGCATCCTCGATGACATATTATTATCCAGCGATGACCAATAAAAGGAAAACTGGGTTATCCTTTCAGATGCTTGTAGCGTTGTACTTTTATACTTTATGTTTCTTGACCGATTTCAATAAGCTTTGGTGGCTCAGAACATAGTCTTGTCTTGATTTGAAAAAAAAACCGTTTTAACAGTATGGTTTTACGCCTGCTTCTACACAGTTAAGGTCACATCGCCGGCAGAGAACTCTGGACATGTTAACGTGCTGCCACACAGAGATAAACGGAGAACTCACATAATATCTCACCCAGTCCCATTATACTGACACCAACACAATTAGTCTTAGCACTGTTCCCATAATGTCAGCTGCTAAAACAACCAATGTTTACTACTTAGGTATGTCGCAGCGTGGGAATTGAACCCGCCACCTACCGGCAACGAGGCGCACGCTCAACCAAGTGCGCCAACGAAGCTGGTTAGTCTTGATTTGTCTAACTTAGTTTCCACAATTGCATGACCTTTGAAATACAGAACTTCCTTGGGTAATAAGACTTTCATTTGGGAACGTTGCTATGTTATATTCATTTTTGTCTTGACCGAACCCATGCTACTTAATGATATTTTCATTGCAATATGAAAAAAGCACCAGAGTGAATAAAACTTTTTGATCCCACTCCACGCTAAAATGTTTTAAAGCTGAATCTATCGCGGCACCCTGGAAGTACATCAGCGCTGTTGCCTCAAGTGGTTGAACTTCCCTCTCGAAACAGTTAGTTTGTGGGTCAAATCCCTGTCCGTGCAGTAAAGAAGAAATATAAATTGCCGATTTAGAAACTGTTTTAACTGACGTTCAGCATTATGGGAACGGTGCTAATACTCATAAAATTCTGATTGGCTCACTTTCTACTTGGCATGCTCCGTGCACTTCTCAAGGTTTTTTTTTTTTTGTTTTTTTTTTTTTTTTTGCATTTAGCCCTGCTAGGAATGAATAAAGAGAACATTAGAATCCATGCCATTCTCGAATACAATATTTCAGGATTCTGGCAACTTTTTAGACTGGAACTCCCATCGACAACATAGAACAGGCCGCTCAAAACAGAACCAAGGAAGATGGGATTTCAGAACTCTGTAGAAGATATCCTTTCCAAACCGAGTTTGTCGAAGAAGTGGGAATGCTGCCCTGTGTTAAACAATGATCAACGGACTAAATAATTCAAGTAAGTTATATCGTTTTCGGTGAGGGGAGGAAAAAGAGGGTGGGGGATAAGAGATTAAACCACATCCCTCCACTACGTGCATCTCCGTCAAAACGATTTGGTGGTGGGGGACGGGGATGTTAAGAATTTGGTTGTACACACCAAAGGCTCAAGATAATACTTTAGAAGGTGATGTATCGAAATTGGTCATTGGTCCCTTTTGATTATCAGGCCAATGCTTTGGCTACTCCCCTTCTCAAAATGTGATTCCGTAACCTCATACCATGCATGTTATAATACCCCGCAAATGGAAAGGAAACTGCCGAGGAAAAAAAAAGGGGGGGGGATGGGGTGTGTGACGCAAGAATACACATTTCGACCAGGAAATATTATTGTCTTGACACCTCAGGTCACAAGGTGTGCGAATCAGGACATGTGTTGGCAAAATAGGTGGAAGGTAGGGTGGGATTGGACAGGCGGCATCATGTAATAACGAACTAGGTCAGTGAACACGATAGAAATGAAGAAAAATCATGAAAAGAACTGTGCAAAGCGTAGACATGCGTATCCATTAACTTGAGACAACGCTTGCGTTCATTTTGCTTCCTTCTTAACAAAGGGGGATGTTTAAAGCGAGTGTCTTTACAGCAATGCTGGAATTAAATCAAATCCGTCTTACATAGATCCATATTTCATTGTTCACTTTTTAAAAAAACTGATTTGCTGGCGTTTTTTGTTTTAATCTGGACGGGAAATGACGTTGGATGTTTTTAACTGTCCGCGGGCGCTAAGCTAATATGAATTGCGTTTATCGCGCCCTAAACCACTAAAAAATATATACAATTAAAGAGTACACCTCGAAACGGTAGTTCTTGGGTGTGTTCGCTTGATGTGTCATACATAGGGTGCAAAAACTGGAAAATTATCAGCCTGTATCACATCATCCTCTGTGTTTGAAGCGAGTGTAAAACACTTCGCTGAAACGTCAATGCTTCAGAGTAAAGGCTGCCTCGCTGCTTGCAAGATCGTGAAAGGAATTTATTCTAACTTTTATTTCTGTTTCCCCTTGAAGACCAAAATGCCCTGTCCTCTATAACAATTAATTGAGTGTCACTGTGAACAACAATGCAATCTTTGAACGGCTACATCCGTGATAACTTATCGCTGGTATATTGAGAGTGCAATGATTTTAATAGCAGAAAGAAGCAGCTTCAACATATTTCATTGATGACGAATAGTGACTTAAAATCACGCTTTTACGAGGAAAATGAGCAACCTCTGTTTAAAAAAAGAAACCAAAAAGCAGAAAACAAATACAGTTTACTAAAATTGGTGTGTGTGTGTGTGCGCGCGCGCATGTGTGTGTGCGTGTATGTATGTGGTGGAGGAGGGGTGTCGGTGTGCATTTAGGAGGGGGTCATTTTGAGAGTAAATGTAAAATATCCATACTATATTCATTCTTATAAGCAGTGCTGATTTGAGACACAATGATCAATCACTTCTTCCTCTGAGGATTAATATCTCATCCAATCATACCTTAAAAGCTACACATAAAACAACTGTTTTGATTACTTTGTGTACATCAGAATGGAATAGTTTGAATAAGAAACGCTGTGGATGTGGAGGTCAATTTGTGCTGTTGAAACCATTTGAATGTGAGGATCTTTTTGCAAAGTTAACGTGGATAGGGGAACGTTTTCATTCTCCTGTATTCTGAATATATGGGGGTATAATAGGATACTTTAGCTAGGAAGAATTTTCTTCCTCATCGATTACCAATTGATGGCCTTTCTACTGTGCATTACAAAGATACAACTGTGTAACAGGTCTCCAGGCTGCCGTATAGTTTTTGAATTATAGATGTTGGGACATGCCATATTCGCTTGCGCGTAGTGAATCGTGGTTTGGGTAGAAATGTTATGGTTTAAAGCCTGTTTCAACACCGTAATATCAGATCACTGTCGGAGCGATCTGGGCGTATTAACGTGCTGTCACACAGATATAATCGGAGTATCCACACGAATATCTCACCCAGTTACATTATATCCACACCGGGTCAACCAGCTCTGTTTCCATAATGCCGACTGCCAGGCGGGCAGCTGCAAAATACGATTTCACGACGTAGATATGTCAAGACATGCGATCGAACACACAATAAAGTGATTATGAGGTGCACGTTCAAACACTTGCGCCAACGAAGCCAGTTGGTTGGGGTAGAAGTGGTGCATGTTATGGTTTGTGCTCTCTACGGTCAATTCCTGATAGTCACTGGTCTGTGCCATCTTGGGTTGGGGGGGGGGGGGGGAGTTACAGTTATTTTATTTATTATCTGTACATCAAAAAGGTTGTAGGTCTAGACGTACTTGAATTATTTTCTTATACCCATATTCAAGATGACTCTTAAGGCATCAGGAATATTTATTCACAGTTTAGAATGACAAAAGCAATGTCGGTAAACAACTTCTTTGGCACCAGGAGATGTATATATATATATATAGTAAGGAGATGCACTTACTCACAGATTAGGCCTTTCGAACCGAAGTCCTGGTCACGTCTGTGAGGGGGGGGGGATGGCTGTCAGCACATCGTCGTAGTTCCGTGATTCATGTGGGCACATGTGTGTTTGGGTGTGTGCGTGCATGCTTCGTCTGGATATCATATTGTGTTGTGCCTCGTGGTGTCAAGAATCATGGGAACAGAGCTAACTCAGTTTAACCCGCAGTCAGCAAACTGAAACACGGAGAAATAGTCGAGTGAGCACTCCATTTTTTGCGCATGCAACAAGTTAATTTACCAGAAGATTTATATACATGGCCCAGCCTAGGAACTATTTAACTTAAAAGACCTTTTTAAAAGCTCAAAAGTTAAGGTTTAATGCGCCTTATCAACACATTAAAGATCCTATCACCGGCGAAGTGCTGACGCACAAAGATATAAGGAGGAATGACATAAACTTTCTTACCAAGTCACATTGTACTGTTACCGGGCTATCCAATTTTAAACCTTTTTTTCCAAGATGACGATGCTTCTTAGTAAGCGATTTTTACCATTTCTGTATTTCGCAGTATGGAGTTGAATATCAAACATACCGGCTCCGAGGTGGATGCTCAATCTCTTAAGCCAATGACGCTGTTTAAAAAGACCTTTGCGTCTCACTAGTGATGAGACACCTAAGAGGACGGTGAATTGAATCAAGAAGTGCCAAATATGTTGTTTACCAGCATTGCTGAAATAATTCTAAATTGTAAAAAAATATTCCTGATCCCCTGAGAGTTATCTTGAATATGGGTTAAAAGAAAATAATTCAACTGCCTCTAGGCCTAGGGCCTTTTCAATGTACAGAAATTCAAGAAAATAACTGTCCCACCCCTTTTTTTAAACGTAATACTTATTACTTGACGGCGAACAACATTGAAGCCAACACTTACCAAGTATTTCTACGTCTTCTACAAGAGGGACAATTGGATGTGTAATTTGTTATGACGATTAGAGTGGCAACAGTGTCTTTTTATGAAAAATGACATGCTAATGAAATCAAAAGCTAAGATTTATGTACTAATCCGTTACTTAAAACATCGAAATGGTTAATGTGAACCACTGCCTTTCCGAGTCAATGGGTTCAATTCATTTTAATTTTTCAGAACTCAACTCTTATTTTGTGCGACAAAGATGAATAAGAACAAAGCAAATCGTGCTTCATAAGACGCGAGTTCGGGCGTTATTAACAGCCTGTATGATATAATAAGGGTTCAGATAAATATGCGCGATGCAGAGATCTTATTATGTCAAAAAGTACTCTTTGAGCTCTCATACTCTAAACTACTTGCATTAACTTAGTTCTATCATTTTCATTATTTTTCAAGGGTTTGGAAAATCTTTAAATAACGGCTTAACATTGCGACTTCATCCCTGTTACAACACTTTATAAGCCGTACGTGTGCAGGAAAAGTAAACGTGCTGGGATCAAGTGAATATCACGTGAATATCTCACCTAGTTCGATTTTAATAGACATCGAACTAACTGTCAAGAGAAAAGAAGGGACACGCTTGAATGTTTTCTTGTCCAATCTCTGCTGTGATGTTTATCAAATAAAAAACAAACACATAACAGCTGCCTGATTCTTCCAATGCACTAACAAAGCTAATTCAAAACAATGCCCACTTCATTATTGATGTACACAAACACATAATCAAGCTTTTGGATTCGAGGTTATCCGAGCACACGTGCGCAAACTAGATTCAATAAGAAGAAGTGTTAGCACTGTTTCCCATCACAATGAGCTACGTGGGACCAGACAGCAGATACATTTTCAACTTTTTTTTTCGTCTAAGATATTGCAAACAGAGACCTAAGCAACCAATGAACTGTTCCTTGGTGAACTCTCAACCACTTAAACCAACGGGGCTGGTAGGGACGATATTTTGAAGGGTTATCTACAGACGTGCGATTTTCTATTTATGCCAAGTCTTGTTTTTTTAGACGTTCCGTCACGTGGCTGGCTAAAATGAGGCGTTCATGAATTCCTTAATCCATTGCGCTATCACGTGACAGCCCGAGGCTGACCCAAGATATCGTGCTGTCTCCTTCAGTCTATTTAATTCAGGTTTGAGGCCAATTGATGGCTTGGATTGGGTGGTTTCTCATGGTGCGTGTAACATGATTTGTGCTGAAAACGTAGATTTCTCGAAGTATTAACTATTAACACTCAGCAATTCACATCACACATATTCAACTACACTGTATGTTACAATGCATACCATGCATTATAGACGCCAGTTATTTGCCGTAACGACAAAACAACGTGCTTTAAAAATACGAAGCACGCAATTTTATCAAGCCTATTTTCTACGCACCACGTGAATCCGGATTAAATCTTAAAGACAGACATTGCGCAACATAATCTAATGGCAATAAATAGAAGCCAGAGGTCAGCCAATTAAATTGAATTACAGCAACACGACTCGGAAAAAATATGCCAATGACTTCTGTCATATGCTCCCCTCGACCCCTTTTTTTTTTGGCGTTGTGGCGGTGGGGCGTCTAGATGATCACTAAGGGGGCGGCACGATGCGGTTGCCTTAAGCAAGAGGAGTTCAAATCCAGTTTTAATGCAAAAATATTTCGCATTGAGAGTAGCGTTTTGTTTCGTCACACTATATTTTGAAGATCATATTTGCTATGGTGCAATCAGGACAACTAACTATCATGCCACAATGTGATGAATTGGTGGCTCATTTGAATATTTTACCAGTCGCATTATGCAAAACCCGGGCCAAAGAGTCTTATACCAAATGTCAGGCGGGGTAGATTCTAAACTGTCGTTTTGTTTGGTTTTTTTTTACATCCTGGGTATGCCGGAGACTTTTTTAAGTTGTTAATCTCTAACGAAGATGTTATTGTTGCTGATATTGTTTTGAGGACGATGGTGATGATGATGACGATAGCAATGACTCTGACGATTATGATGACGAAGATGACAACGATGAAGATGGTGATTGTTTTTGGGTCACTCTTCCATTATAATAACCGGATCCACCTTTTATCATTGTTGTATGAGTGATCTGATTAGCATGAAGAATAAATCATGTCAGAATTCAAAGGCGGATGAAGAGGAGTGACGTGTTGTACGTGACGATGGGCATGGGGCCAGTCTTCGGCCCAGTGATAATATTTCATATGGCTGTCATGCGCCCGCCCCCGCCTTGTAGTAGGGGATGGTAATTAGGCTGTTTGGTGTGTAAACGAGGCGCTGCCTTGACATCGACATGGAGCTTCTTTTGATGTATTTTATCATAATAAGGTTTGTAATTTATGTTATTGTTTTAGAAATGTATTCATATACATATACAATGCATATACATG
>JAUEKY010015340.1:0-11901 GCA_031833965.1 Scyllaea pelagica
TCTGATATCAAACAAAAGTCAGGAAAACTCTGAGCCAAGAGATTAAGACAAGCAGGTGGCTAGCCCACTGTGCATATATGTATATAATATACATACATACATACATATATATATATATATATATATATATATATATATATATATATCACTTTGAAATACCTTTTCATTTAATAATCTGGCAGATACCAGATGAAAAATAAGTTTGAATAACACATCATAATATGGGCTATTGAAACATTACATAATACTTGGACCAAAAGGTAACATTTTCTGAAAAAAAATTGTCCATGTGATTTATTCTTAAACTTCTTGTAAGAAAATGATATAAATCAATTTCATTCTTAGCAAAGAGACAGGCTCGGTTTATCATGAGACATGTATGAATACAGTCAAAGTAATCAATATTATATTCTGCTGATTTGTATTTTTAGTTATGAATGATTTAAACAATACAACCACATTCTGACTTCAGCGTTCTCATTGAGAATATTATGGTTCTGTTGACACTTTCGTTTCACAAACAGTGGACGAATGCTGCTAATTCTTTTTTCCGACCATTGACCTTTTGTTGTCAAGTATGCTTGTATTTCATTCATCAAGCACATGTAATGATAAAAGACAATGTCCAAACATCAGGGACAACGACATATCCTCTTTAAAAGGTACCAGAGAGTAACTCTGTCTCAGTCAACCGGCTTCGTTGGCTCATTTGGTAGAGCGTCCGCCTCGTAACCGGTAGGTGCCGGGTTCGATTCCCACACCGTGACATATCTAAGTCGTAAAACTCGGTATTTTTGGCAGCTGACCGCCTGGCGCTCGGCATTATGGGAACAGTGCAAAGACGGGTTGGCCCGTTGTCAGAATAATGTGACTGGGTGAGATATTTGTGTGAGTTCTCCATTTATCTCGGTGTGGCAGAACGCTAACATGCCCAGAGTGCTCCACCGGCAATGTGACCTAAACTGTGTAGAAGCAGGCGTTAAACCATGACGTTTAAACGTTTTTTGTCTCAGACATCAATATCTACCATCGTTAGTACTTCTCAGTGCAGACGCGCACCCACCACACCAGCACACACACACACACACACAAACATATGTACATACACAAATAACCACTTGCATGATATGCATTAGATATGACACTAAGACTTATTTCATTCGATATATTATACATTCAAGTATACATTGACGCATTTTATGTTCATATGCCATTACAAAAATGGGTGCATCATATCAATTACTGCATAAACGATGAAGATATTTGCACATGATGTTTCACGATGTGCATGGTATTACCATTTTACATAGCTTCTGGTCTCACATGCGGATGATGATAGATAAGGAATCCTCTTTGTGAATGTTGACCAACTACTTGTCAGCTTTCCTACGCAATTAGAAACTAAGGGTATACCTATTATAATGTATCAAAATACATATTATGAAAGTGATCAAGACCCTTAACTTTTTATGAACACCTTCATGACCAATGGAAAAAAAACAACGTTTACCTAAAATTGCAATATTCATCGTCAAAATCTAAACAATTCTAAATGAAATCAGCAAAGCAATTGTCATTTAAACTTTTACAACTTAGCTACATTTCAAAATTAATAAAACATTCGAAGTCCTGCTATTTTACCTAGCGACAGTATAATTACATATCATTATTTGAAATACTAACCCTGTCATTTTCCCGCTTATTACTGTCTAACGCAACATACAATACTCAATTTAACGTCCATTTGTTGTATTACATTAAAAAGGGTGATTAGCAAAGCAAATTTCACCCCCACCCCCCAAAAAAAGATACCCCAAAACAAAACCAAAAACAAAATCCGGAAGAAACAAAACAATTAGTTGCAATAAAGAGCATGTCTTTGCCGAGAGCCAGGAAGATTATGCTCATGAGGTCAATAAATATCTTGATAAAAAAGAGGAGGGTAATATAAGGATGCGGCCGCCATAAGTGATGAAACAATCTTAGAGTTGATAGTGTGATTTGAAATCTTGATGGTTGCAAGTTCGAATCATTTTAGTTGCGGTACACGTGATACTATGTTCGGATTGGAGGAGTTCATTTCCGTGTATTAACTCCCTCCACTCTTGCGTCAATTAAATACTGATGAGTAAATGGCCGTTAAATCCAAATTAATGCTATAGACTCTAAAGTGCTGTGTGTCCAGTGTTATGTTTAGTGTCATTGTTGAAGTTTGGAACCCCTCAAACTATTTCCTTAGATCTTAAAGTGGATATTTCAATTTGTAATAGTTTCGTTGTCATTAAACATAAGACCTGAGTCCTTCTGTGCCACCGGTATATCGGGCCCCTAGAGAACTCCATGTTCGCTTCTCGTAGGCAGCATTCAAACCGTTTTCCCTGGGCAGGTCACACACCTCTGGATACACATTCTCTTCATGCCAGTCTAGGTGCTTCCTCTCTTTTGCAACTAGGGTTTCCTTTCATCACTTGCTTTGGTTTTCTTTTCTCGCTTATCCTTGTGCCAATACCAAACTCCCCCCCCCCCCTTTCTCTCTCATGCGCGCGCACACACACACACGGACGCGCGCATACATATACCTTTAACACAACATCTTTTAATTCTTGTTCTTTTTTCTACTTAATAATTCAGCCTTTGTTATTTTGTCTTAACACGTTTTCATAGATTTAACGTAATAACAAAGCGAATTACAGTAATGCCAAATGCCAAGCCGATTCCACCCTCTTCCCCACCGTCAACTCTTGCCGTATCTGTAGATTTTAAGATGTAATCCAATGAGGCAGATGACATTGCTGCATGCATGACTATCTGTTTGCTATTTGCTGTTTGTTGTTTCAAATAAAAAGGGAATGGGGTTCTTGATGACTTTGGTTTAAAAATGTCCAATTTAATGCTTACGGTCTTAGCGTCGATATGTTGAAATGTTGAATAAGCCACAGTTACAAGGTATATCAATCATCTAATTGGTGACCAAACCGATAAAAAAGGGGATTAAGACAAATACTTGTCAAAGCTGAGAGGTATAAACGGTCTAAAACTAATCCCATTTGAAGGAGAGTAGAAAATTTTGAAGTACAAAAGTGTGTATTAAAAGGCATTCATAAAAAAACACGACTGGTTTACACATACATGATCAGATATTAAGGGATGACCATGCAATCTGAAACAAAATGACTCAATGGGATTGTCCATGACCAATAGTTTGATGAAGTATGCTTTGCCTCTTATTGGAAACCTTAAGAATGGTCACATCATCACTCACACTACATCTCTTTGCAAATTGATAAAAGAATAACACAATACAGAAAAATAAAACATTTTTCAGGAACAAATCATATGAATAAGTCCTGATAAAAGACCATTCTTTTAAAACGTATGTTCCACAAAACACATTAATATATTCACATACAGCATTATGCTGAGTGTCTTATCACGTATATGCAAGGACGTCATGGCAACTGAAAAACGTCAAGAAGACTTGTCGTCTGTATCCGTTCTTTGCTTCCCCCGTGTCGTTTTGTCTTTGATGGCAGGGCGGGCCGTGGAAGCTGAGGGTGACAGTGTTGCATAGCTGACGAAGGGTGGAGTAGAAACACTTTCACTGGAAGGGATGGCTGAAGCGGACTTACTTCTCTGGAGGGCTTGACTTGCATTGAGGGACGTGGAGGTGGAAGGGAGAATAGTGGCTGGCCCAGAGCCTATGCTTCCCGGAGAGTCTGTTTTACCCACTGGCCTGTGTTTGAATTTCGACCCGTGAGTTTTGGATCGGAAGGAAGACGGCCTGCGTGATAGTGGAGAATGCAAGCGGCCGTGAGCGGCGTGGGTCCGCTCGTAGGGGAAATCTGGCGACATGGCATCGTATCGAGAGGAAGATTGAAAGTCAGGAGCAATGACGGGTGTTGGGGGACGCTCTAGAGACTCATCACGAGCGGGGCATTCCTGGTGAGCAATGGATACTGGGGAAACTGTCCTGTTTGTCCTTTCGGAACTGATGGATGCTGTCCGCGTCGTTCCTATTTTCTCACTGCCACAACAACTCACGTTGCTTACTGGGCTGATGCTCCTAGAATCCGTGACGGATAAGGGCTTGAACACCACAATGTCTTCTTTAAAACTAGATGGCCGTCTAACTTCCATGGCTGACGTTGTAGGACTGTCTGAGCCACTCGGCCTCGGCGTTTTATGGACTGACAAGGAATCATAAGCCGGCGCAGGGGGAGGGGATAGATGTTGCCGAGACGGAGATGGAACTCTGCTATCGGGGGCGAGTCTATATGGATGGCGTGGAGGGACAGGTCTGTCGATGTTTTTGAAAGAAACAGCAGTGGAGGAATTAGTCCGTGGCTTCGTTGTGTCCATGCAGTTGAAAGAGTGACGGCGCTCTTCGTGGCTGTAGTCATGAATGGGGACGTTTAAGAAACTACCAGAGGTATCTGCATTTATAACAATCTTTGGCACTTTGAATGCTAGAGATGGTTCCTTCCCTGAGTTGGGCACTGGAGGCTGGGGAGCGGGGTTGTAAGAATGCCGTCGCTCTATAAACCTCTTATCCTGTATGATATCCTGCGGAGCTGTTAACACAGGCACAGGTATGGATTCACCCGTGTAAGGTTCGGGGCAAGCAAGACTGTGTTTGTTGGAATTTGAATTTGAATCTGCTGCGGCGGGATGGCGCTCAGAAACAAGATGGTCCATTTCAACACCAGGGACCATTAAGAATTTAGATTTCTGAGGAGGAATGTAAGATCCTCGTCGGCTAGTGTCCCCTGGCCTGTCATAAAGTGCATCCGGATTGAAAGAGCCGCGCCTGCTTTCAGTGCCGTTTTCATATTCCGGCTTCAACGTGTTATTAATCCCAATAGGGTTAAATGAGTGTCGCCTCTGCTCATAAGGGTCGCTGACATAAATTTGATCGTCCCGTCGTATTGGGAAAAACGAATGTCTCCGGATGGAGCTTGCGGGTGGCACAGGTGCAGTATGACCCAGGCGATTTCCTGCGGGGATGAAAGGATTGAAGGATTGCCGTCTGTCTTTATTGTGTTTCTTTTCTGCCGTGGCAATAAACCTATCACAATCTGTGTACGGAATAAACGAATTCCTGCGTATGCCAGAAACAGTAGCACGCCTGTCAAGACAGGTGCTATCTTGCAGTTTATCCTTGCTTTCAGATGCTTGTAACAGTAGCAAGAACTTCATACGCCGCATTCTCATATCCCCGCAAGCAAATGTGCCACGACGCTGAACAAGTCTTGTCATGGGGAAAGACCCAGTAGAAGCTACGATTTGAGAAATCTCTTCCCAGCTTAGAGCATTTTCTGTTGGGAGAACTTTCACTGATGAAAATCTCCTGCTTGCCCTTTTCTGGCGTAATTCCCCAGACGAACAGGAATTTCCTAGAAGGAAAGATCGTAGCATCATTGACTTCCTGCGAAGTCTTGCTTCGTCCATCGTATAATCGCAGCTTAGAGAATGATTTTTCGTTTGTCTCAGTCTTGCTGCACGACCAGCGCGTCTTATGCTTGCGTTTTCAGAACGACGAATATTTGGAAGAGACGAGGTCTTCAGCCAGTTATCTTCACTCCGGAGCCTTTGTATTCTGGCTTGGATAACGCTGTATCGTTTGTTGGGGATTGGAGGCGATGGTGTGTAGCCTTCGCATTCTATGTCAATCTGCTGGTCTAAAGTCAGGGGTTCTGGCGGTTTGTAAGATATGGTGTGTTCCGACAGATACTCCCCGCTGTAGCTCTGGTTGTCCAATGTCATGCTACGTTCCGCTGCTTTAGTGTAAGCTGTAATTAAACACTGAGCGTAACTCTTCTTCATCTCACCAACAATTGTTTGATACAATTCCTCTTTCCCGTAAATGGCCGCTTTCTTATCTGGGACGAGCATTGAATATTTATCAATGATTTCGCAGTATAGAACTAACGCCACGATAATAGAAAATATCCCAAATGCCATTAGAAGAGGCCCAAGGTAAGAGCATGCTTTGAGCAAGTAGTACGAAGCACTCCGAGGAGATTCTACAACATTTTGGCCGTTTGCAGTACTGTGATGCGTCACGTTTGCAGGTTCCCGGGGTATGTACCCCGCCACCGCCATTCCCGTCCCCGCTGCTACAGCAATAAGACCGAGGAAGACTGTGATGATTGTCGGTAGCAGACAAGGCATTTTGAGCAGCTCCCTGATGGCCAACCGCCTCCGGTGGAAGCGCTTCTTTTTGGTTCTTGGGCCAAGTCCAACGATGCGAACTTTGGCGTGAGGTACAAACATGCCGGATTGTTGGTAGAACCGTAGACATGAATCACGGTTACTGGTCAACTGTCCCGGTGAAAAATGAAAAGCGTATCCTTATTAGTACCGAGTTCAAAATTACTTGTAAGTTTTCTTGTTTTTGTTGCTGGGTTGTGCATCGTTACTGGTATTAAAATTGGCTTGTTTCCAGCAGAGGAAATGAAGGGCAAAGAATATTAATAGAGTCACACATTATTTGTGCATTGTTCTGCTTCCAGATGATCATGTTTGGAAACTGATCTAGTCAAATATGGACATACCAATTGCCTTTGTGACCCACTGGGAAGTAACGTTGATGATTGTAGTTGGGTGTAAGTTAATTGCACATTCCGTCCTTTCTTACTTTATATACTCTAAACATTGTTGACATCTTGATCCTTTTTTTCTACTTCAATAAAGCCATGCATCTGTTCTAGCTCTTCTCTCATGATCCGTCTATGTTAGAATCTGAAATGCAAAGGAAAAAAATATATTGAGTATGAATAGATACTATTGTTGCATAGATGATAAAGATGACAACAATAGTTTCAAGAGGGAGGCTTTCAAAATTTGATTTTACCAAAACAGTAGTCTTACTTAAACTCACTACGCGCATTTGGATGAATTTATTCACATTGTTTGGACCCCCCTAGTGCATTTTGAAGTGTCCTGATGATAATGCTCTTGCAAGGATCTAAATAAGTATAGTGATGTGTGAGCAAGCTTATTGTTGGTTTGTTACCGCGTTAAACAGCTCTGCCATCTAATAACTCTTTGTATGACTTTACATTTAAACAGATAAGTATGAAGAAAAGGAGTTTTAACTTCAAGACATAATTTCTGTTTCAACTTTAATGGGTCACATCACCAGCAGAGCGCCCCGGACGTATTAGTGCTGCCACGCAGAGATGAACGGCTGACTCAACATGGATATCTCATCCTTTCACGTTACACTGACACTGGGCCAACCAGTCTTAACACTGTTCCCATAATACTAAACGCCATGCAGGTGGTTGCTTTTTACGATGTAGGTATGTTGCGGCCGGGACTCGAACGCTCGACCAACGGGCTACAAGGTGGACGCTCAACAAACTTGCGCCACGATTCCGGTAGGTTTAAAGTAAAAGCCAAGTCACAGCACACACTGATCGATAAGAGACATAACATGAACACAGTAAGACAGCAGGGAAAAAATGAAAAGCATTGAATACAACAGAAACAACGTAAAATGAAATGCATTGCTTTGTTTTCTAGCTAGTTTTTGCATGGATCCTAATATCTCTTTTCCCTCCCCCTTCCCCTCCAAATTTCACCTGCATAGCAACCACAAACCACAATCTGTATTGTCCTGGGAGCAGATTACACATCAATCATAAAGCATATCCCTCATGGGGATGTTTTAAATAGCAGTTCTCTTGTATGAAACCTAATAGGTATAAACGTGAATCGATACGTCTTCATATAATTTCTTAACATGCTATAACGCCCAACATTAACCTTTGGAATTCAATAATCCTTAAAAGGATATTACATTTGAGAAAAAGAAGTTATCATACTAATTGTCCGGCAGACAGACAAGAAGCGGAATGTAAAAGCCTGCGATGGAAAATCGATGGTTGACACTTGAAATCTGTTTACTCTCGAAATGAATTGAAAGAAATAGACAAATTGTTATCAAAGCTTCATGTGCCTTCGGGAAAAGTATGGCGGTGAAGAATGAGAATGACACAATGTTTCACAGTTTAAAATTCATAATTTGTATAAAATGATAATATCTATCAAAATATCTCAGTATTCATCTTAGTATATATCGAATTATTATTAAGTTATTCGTAAATTGGCCAATGGTTTCACAGTTTAAAATTCATAATTTGTATAAAATGATAGTATCTATCAAAACATCTCAGTATTCATCTTAGTATCTATCGAGTTATTATTAAGTTATTCGTAAATTGGCCAATGGGTAATTTGGGGAAAATATCAATAAAAACAATATTATCATAGGTGATACTATTGGTAGGAGGAAGGGGAGAAGAGGGAGGAGGAGGAGGAGGATGACATTAATCAGAATAATGTTTTTCATTGTTGTTTTGTTGTTGTTAATGTTGATGATGACAACGCTTGAAATAGTAGTGATGAAGAAATGACTATCACGAAAGAACTCTTAAAAATCTTTTTTTTCTAAAGAACTCTGACATCTTGAAAATGAACTAGGCATTCAAGTCAAAACTATTTTGGAAAGGAACTGATAAGAACCAATTTCTAACCGAATGTAGTATTACACATTGAAACAGGAATAAATCCAATAAAAAGTCAAAGTAACGCCCAAACTCAACTGCTTCACAGTTGCAGAGGAGAAAAGGCTCCAGCAGTAATAGGTAAGATAGCGGATCACTAGAAATTCACAATGATCAGACTAAAGGCTTTTCTTTAGAATTGGAGAGATATTGTATCAAACGGAAATGATTTACTTAGCTCCACCATACAGATGAAGAAGACAGTCAAAGCCGAGAAGGTGGATGACTCGACTAAAGGAAGTCGATAAGTCAAGCAAGTCAAGTCGAAATAATGCAATAAAAACCATGAACCATTGATTCAGGACAGCATAAAAAACGCACGAAATACATATCAATAATACATGACCAGACTTTTCCACATCAAAAAACAAAATCGAATTTACAATCATCCAGTCATCACCAAGCCAGCTCTCTCCGTCACACCCCCTACCTTTCTAGAATAAGACATATCCTTTCTTTATTAACGCTGCATTGTTCGCCACTCCAGAAGCCAAATCATACTGGGTAGTCTCATTTTCTACCAAATTTGCACATCCTAGTTGAACCTTTTATTTTAATATCAAAATGCTTGAGTCGTATATGGAAATACTTTTTCATTTAAACTACAAGAATTCTCAACTAACTATTTCATACGCTCTGAATTTCAAGAGCTGCTTGGTATAGGTTTTTTTCCTATTCAAGCCCGGGGTTGTAGCATAGATGAGCCTTTTGACACTAAGATAGTAGAATTCTTCCGGTGTCAAATAGCTATGCTTTATCATATCATGGCCCTGGAAATGTTTTCGAAGTTTGGCTTGCACTATATACATCTCAATTCCAAATATCAAAATTGCGCAAGTCATATTACCCTCATTAAGTTAACATGTAGAGAATGAACATTCTGGTTGATTAAGGCTGCATACACACCAACCGTTTTTTCCCGTTTCACGTCAATCGCAAAACAATCTAATTTATCTGACGTCACACTAGACTTTCAAAATGGAGCGATTTGATGTAGCTTCATAAGAAAAGCCACAGCCTTTAAGTGGCATTCCCTGGGGAAAAAGTTGTGATGCATTTTCGTTCTCTGCATGACCAATGTCCAACGGTGGTATGAAACGCTCTCCTACGATAAAAGGATACCAAAAGGCAGAAACACACTGGATCAAAATATCTTTTTGACAAATGTCATAATCCCTTCAAATTGTTTGAACTATTATGATATTATGAAAATTTATGTGACTTCTATTTTAGCTTTGCTCTCTTTATACAACACGTCGGCTTTAAAATAAAAAAGAAAATATGTGGCAACAGCATTTCATTTATGTTGTGATCACAAAAGGCACAACAATGTCTACATAGTGCACAATGCGTTGCGCTTGAGTCATTTCTGTTTTCCTGAAAAACATCCCATATCTCATTACAATGCCTGAAAACAATACTTCTATCTATGCCGCTTGGATAGAATAGAGAAGCATCTTTCAAACCTTGCCATAATGTTGCAGCCTAAATGACAAATCATCTTTGAAATTATAACCCGAAACATCGGCTTCGTTTAATTGAATCACCCAGCGAAATGGCACTATAGCAGTAACCGAAATAATAGCAAAGTATAAATAGTAAAAAATCCTTTATAATCATTCATAACATTATAACTTTGTACCGGGTTTCTGCAATTATTTTCTTTTGCTATAATTTCCCTTACAAAACCGAGCGAGTTTCTTTGAATAAATATCATGTCTATTATTCATTCGCCGTTGCTAGGAGACCCGGTTTCGCGTACTGCCTGGATTCACGTGGATTCACTTTTTAAATTCTACTGTTAACAATCCATTAAGTTTTTCAAGGCTCATTAAATGGATCCACTCCCCGAGGGACTGTCTCGAATAGACTAAATTTCGACGGGGTGCATGCTAACCATTCACCAAAATAAGTATCTAAACCACAGACACTATCGCTGCGAGCAACAAGATATCGTATTGGTGACGTCTTTGGCTGAGGTTGTTGAGCGCCTGCAACGGAACATATAGGTCTTGAGTTCAATCCATCGCCACGTCATTCCCAAGCCGTAAAAAATCATAGTTTGTAGCTGGTGTCGGGCCTGACGTTCCCCATTTAGGTAACAGTAGTGGGAACACGTGTTGGCCTGGTGTCAGTTAAATGTCACCGAGTGATATATTCGAGTGAATCCTATGTGTGGCAGCCCACTACTTTTCCAAATCGCTCCACCAGTGATCAGTCCTATGTAGCGTTAAAACAGGATGTTAAACCTTTACAATAGAAAAAGATAATATATCGAATATTCGATGTTTTATGGTAAATATTTGAAGCACTTAATTTTGCACTCGTCTTACTTTGATTGTTTGTATAATAGTATTTTTTTCTCTTAACAAAGTCAACATCATTCGAACGTGGCTTAAAGTGTTAGCTTTGGAATAACTTCTGTTTAGCCATACCGCCATACCTCTCTGTAAGTCCGTACGGTACGTGTGCCACCCCCCCCCCCTTCCCCTTTAAATGACCATGGCATTATAAAGCAAATGTTTGGTCCTCCGATTTTCAATAGGTCTGTGATCTGTCATTAAATTACTTGACAGAGTGGATGGTAGAGTGAAGACACACTGAATGAGCTAGGTGACTTTGAAGATCTTTTTTATTAATATTTCTTGAAATTATAACTAAAATGGCTTTGGCTGGCCGATTACGTTGGAAGAATGTTTGGACTGATAAAGCCAATGTCTCAAAGTTGTGGTTTATTTCTTAATCCATACAGTGTTTCAGAATGAAAAGAAAGACTTAGTGGCGTGGGTAGTTCAGTGCCACAGCCTGGTTTGATATTCCTCCTCTCACCCATCCGTAAAATGCCTGGAATGATTTGTTTTGTGAATGTAGTTGATTCGACTCGTTCTCGTTTTACAGGGCAATTTGTGTTTCTGTCCTTTCTTGGGTTTTAAGAGCAATATCAACAATTATGCAGGCGCCAGTCAACTACTGGAAACAGGTCAAACAACGTTTAACTAGAGGAAATAATATAAAAGTAAAATGCAAGTGTAAAATCTATATTGATATAAAGTAACGTAGAGTTCCTCCCTGAGTCGAAGGAAAAGACAAGCGTGTGCTTGCTTGACCTGCTAAGGATACCGGCAAAGCCATGATAGGCTGGGTATGGAAACGTAACCATATTAAATCAGCCTGTTTCCAAGGGCAACTCAGCGGAGTCACAATCTCTGATTGCCATTTAAAATTTTAATAAGCAGCCTGAGGCATATTGTGTAATTGCTGTGTGCTTTCTAGTCTATAGACCGTAGATTAAACTCGCTCCACGTAGACCGTGGTTGAGAGCTTAAAATGT
>JAUEKY010015451.1:0-11900 GCA_031833965.1 Scyllaea pelagica
GAGAGAGAGAGAGAGAGAGAGAGAGAGAGAGAGAGAGAGAGAGAGAGAGAGAGAGAGAGAGAGAGAAAGAGAGAGAAAGAGAGAGAGAGTGAAAAAAAAGCCAAAAATAACCAAAGGACACTGACCAACAAAGGGTCTTCCTAATCTTGTATTTGTGTTATACAGTACAGAGAAACATGTTTAGACTGGAACAGCTAAACCAAAAAAACGCCTTAACTGAATATCATTCAAACAACCAATAAACCAAAAAAGAAGACCACAATACCCTACTTTTCTTTCGTAATTTAACGGCTGGGAAAGATAAAATCCAGCGCCCTGTGGCTCATTATCTACCCGGTCAATGACACTGCTGGATTGAATGTCCATAGTAATGGCATGTTCCAATCTCCCCTACACAAACACACGCACACACATACCTACACACACACTAATACACACACACACACACACACACACACACAACACGCAAGTGTACTGACAAGTGTCCCGACAGGTAGGTAAACAAGTACACAATCACATCTCTTCCAGTGACGCGATAACAACTTTCTTTAGTCATTTGCAGGCTGTATTGATTCTATTTTTGGATATCTAGATTGTTTGTCAACCAGTTTGCCCATTGTTTACCATGGAAGATGGGTGGGGGAGGGAGAGCAGCACAAACACTAGGAGAGAGTAGATGCCTAATATCCTTGAAATGTAGTATTCAAGGATAGATTTGTTGGCACTCCTCTTGCAAGGCCATCCCCTTATTGTTTTGCATCCTTCATCCGAACACAGTCATCCTGCCTTTTCCTTCCCAAGACCAACATGTAACTAAGCCCTACAACATGTTTAGGAGGGGTGGGGAGGGAGGTCCATGGTCATATATTACAAGTAGACTCCCTCAAAACAAATTGTGATTTTTGTCATTATTTGTAAACCGAAATAAAAACTCAGGTCTCTTTAATTTCATTTTAAACATGTTTCACTTTACTTTGAGTGGTGGGAACAAATGCACTTTGATTCCAGTTGTGTCTATATTTTGGAGTTTGCCTCAATAAAGTGGAAGCAGAAATTGGGTTGGAAAAACAAAACAAGTACAGGCATATTCAAAGATGAAATTTCATCATAGCCTATTTCAACAGCACTGCTGATCATAATCAAATTTACCTTATCATCATTATCAGTTCACTTGTAAATCTAGCACTAAAGACACAATTGAAATTACCCTTCTCTATGCATCTGTAGATAAAATGTATTATCTATTTCTTGTCCAACTTAAAGTATTCAAGCAAGCCTTCCGTTTATATTTGACAGCAGCACAAAAACTTTAATATGACCTTAAAGTGTTCAAAATATTGCAGTGAGCAAATTTATAAAGGATGAAATGATTAGTGTTTGTCAGACCAAAATTTCTCAAAGTAAGCATCTATATGATGAATTTATCAAGATTATTAAGATACCTTCAGTCTCAAAACTTTGACATTCTCTCAAGAGACTTCTCCATGTTAAGAACTTGTTCCAATTGGTGTGGTTTTTCATTTCTTGAAGGCCACACAGATCTGTGCTTGAATATGGCAAAGCGCAATCCTGTATTTTGAAGGAAAGACTCTGGTTAGCAAAATAAAGAAATATTTCATGCCTAAAGCAATGAAATCTTTTTTAAAATGAGGAGGTCAATAAACCCTATTGTTATAAATAGATGAAATGGTGAAGGAAACAGCAGCACGTGATGATCTCTCTTTTTATTTTAACTACAGCAATTAATAAAGAAAATATTCAAAGCACAACAAGTATTGAAAAAAGAGAATAGAGAAACTTGAAAAGACAATCAACATAATATGAGAATAGATGTCCATAAAGTAGTATACATTTTATTCATGTAGTCACAAATATCACATTATTCCAAGCCAGTAATCTACATTTAACTTCCAATCTTCTAAAAGGTCTTTCTCAACTCCATTTGCTTTCTTTCTACTTATGCTTCAGGATGTGTAATTTAGAGTGTTTCAGGTTGTTTGGTGTGGCCAAAGTATTTAAGCTTTGTTCATTTTTCTAATATCATGAATCAAGTTATTCTTTTTTTATACCAACATTTGTCAGTACTTCATTTATTTCAAACTTAAACTGTCCAGGGTATTCTAAGGGCTCTCCGTAATTTAGCAATTCATTTCAAAAGCAGCTACCTTTTTACATCAGAATTGCAGCTTTGTGGTCTAGTGGTAGACTCTAGGATTTTTTATTGTAAGGCTGCAGGCTCAATATCCATCACAGATGGCACAAAGTTGAGTCCTTTAAAAAGCTCTTAGCTCACATTTTCCAACTCCACCTAGGGGTTAATGAGTATCTGGCTGTTAACAGCCATGAATCTGTCTAGAAGAAGATGCACCAGTGCTTAGCAGGCGCTGCATGTCTCACCCTAATCATTTCATGTTGTTGTTGTCTTGAGACTCCATGAAAAGCACTTGAAGCACATTTAGTCGATATTGTGCAATATAAATGCTATCCACTTATTGCTTATGGTACATGCCTCATGACCATATATTGCATAGTGAAATACAGCGCTATGAAGAATTTATGCTTTGGTTTCTGTGCATTGGCTTTTCCAGGTTGTTCCCATTTTATTCAGCTTAGCTTTATCCACAACAGTCTTTTTGTCATTTCTTGGGTGCTTCTCAAATTTGCTTGTTTTGACTCAAATGAAATCACAATTAATCACCCTCTCCATTTCATAGCCAACATTTTTCATTCACACTTTTTCTAAGTTCTTATCCATGTTGATTTTGTATTTTTTTTTCCCATTTAGATTTGGCCCCTTTTTTTTTTGCGTCTTTCTTACCAGATTTGATAGAGATTAGCTTTTATTAGCTATCTTGGCAAGCAGTCAGGAGGTATATAAAAAGAACAGTGTTGGTTTTATACCTCATGTCTCTTGAGCTCAGTCCCTATATTGACAGCTTATCATATTCACTCGCATCATGCTCTACTTTTCTCATTATTAGGTACTTCTGCGTAAAGACTGAATGTTTGAAGCAAACACTTCTATACCTGTTTCAGACTGCATACTTGGTGCTCAATCTTGTTTGGGTCAAATGGGCCTAAATGATGGTCCTGACTTTGTCTCCTTATCCTAATCTGGTATGCATTGAGCCCTTGTTTTGAATATGGGTGGCCTGACTCCAGCAGTAAGATGTGGGCAGCATTCTCACCAACACCAAGAGTAAAATTCACCCACCTGATGAGAAATGAAAAAAAAAACCAAAAACGAATGATACATTTAATAGTAGCTAGGATTTTGACATAATGTTCAATTAATGCCCACCTGCTTCATCCGGTATCATGCTTTCTTACTGTAATCACTATCCATGCCCACTGCCTATCTCATATTCTCTTCCTCCATAAATCAGAGAAAAGCACTCCATCAATCATATTCTAGCATCCGTAAAATAACAGAAAACTCATGCAGCTATTAAAATCCCTCCTTGATGGACATTGTAATACCTTCTTTCCATGACAAAAGTTTCTTATGACTGGGAGAAAACAAATCAAACAATTCTTATCTGTTTTGGAAATAGATTTGTGTGTGTTTCATCCCATGACTTAACTCACTACTGCACTATGACATTCCTGTCCCATGACAGACCCGTCCCATGTTTGGAATCTATGTACTGTAGTGAAGCCTACTACACCAATTGGACAGAACAGCCTCGCTGCATTGCATACTGTAACACAATCCATTGGGCAAGTTTGTCTCCGGGACAAAAATGGCATGGTGCAAAAGTAGTCTCAGAGCTATGATAAAAAGATTCCTGTTTTATTCATTCTTCAGTATACATTCTCAAGTCTGAGTATATAGAGACTTTTATTTATGTTACCTATTATTGACTAGCCTGTCATCTAACAGAGCATCTACTTTGCAGTTTTTGGTGACAACCCTGACGCTGATGAGAAGTGTGTCATGAGGCACGGATGTGTAATACTCAGTTGTCATGGGAGAAAACTCTGGCTGAAGTGTGAGATGAGGAAGAATATGGACTGCACTGAGAAAGGGCATGCTTTCAGAACCTGGAAAAGATGAAAATTTGAAATAGAGGGCATGATATGAATGCTTAAAGCTAATCGCAAGGTGAACCCTATCAATCCAGATCAACACTCCTCAGCACTCCATTTTTAAAAGACTATAAGTAATTTTTTTTTCTTTTTTTTTTTTTCATTCTACAGCTCTTTACTTGAATTTTCATACTTAATTCCCTTGAGTATTTAATTCTGATCATATGGCCCAAGACATTATTAGCTATCTTGGTTACAAATGTATTATAGAAATCTTTTTTGGGAAGGAAAAAGTAAATAAAAGGCAAGACAAATGAGAAATGAAAATTTCAAGCAACAGAGAAGAAAGCAAAGAAAAAATCATAGATTGGTACTTACTTTGATCACAAAACCTTGACATTGCACTGTCTGGCAAAGATCAAAGCATGAAAAATTAAGAGTTGTAGAATAACATAACAAAAACTATGATTATGAGCTTTATATAGTTTTTCTCTTGTTTGAATCTAAAAAGTGTGATGAAGTAGATTACTTTTCAGCTCTTACACCAAATAGAGTGATGAAAATAGTGAAAGAAGCTCTTGCCAAAGTCCTTATGTATGGCCTGCTATGGACAAGATTCAAACTTGATATTTGATCTTCAGCCACTAGATATCCACTAGGACTAATACACTATTGAAAGCATGAATAACTGAACTATGGTAAAAGTTGTGATAAGTAATTGTCGAAATAGGTCCATTATGGAAAGGAGCATTGTGGTCCACATAAAGTTACTTTCCATAGATAGACATTTCTCTCAAAGGGTGATAATTCTGATCAATTAAAAAAAGATAGTTGTGTGCACATGATGACACAGATGTTTCCAACTTACATGAATCATTGAATGAATTTAGCATTTCAACATCAGAGCTATTTTTCCTCTGCTTTTCTTCTTTTCTGTAAATAAATGAATGGCCAAATATAGATGCCTAAGGTTTTAATTTGCTCAACCATTTGATTCATTTTATATCTATGATAGTGAATGTTTTTTATGGTGGGTTTGATACACAATAGATATTACATAAAAAACAAAAGCCTGAGTGAATAATACATTTCCTCATGTCAATACCTATTTACTCCCCAAACATCATCAGTTCAAGAACACTTGAATTCACCTAATTTCAAACTTGTAAGTGAAATTAATTCTTTTTTATTCGGTTCTAATTGTCAAACATTCATAAATAAATTCCATTATCAAATGTATAACATCCTGAAAGAAAATGTATACTGCCTTCTGCATAGAAAGCATTTTAAAAGCACAATCTTATTCACACTTTGAGAAAGAGTCATGGTGATTTTCTCTCTAAACCCTAGTAAAGAATAGGTATCCCCTTTCACTCAGGATGGAAGATGCAATCTGCAATAAACAGCACAATCTCCACAGGATGAATACTTTCCTTTCGTCTGCTTCACAAAGCAATGGTCAGAGTTTAGCACAGGGCCCAGGAGGCTGAACGCTCCAAAAGACTCAATGACATGAACACTTGTCACATAAAGAGCAAAGGGTCTTGGTTTTCAAAGTCAACTTTGTAGGGACTTACTACCATTGGATGAAATCATCCATGATAAATATGATATAAATCTTAATCATTTTAGCTTTTTCTTTTTTTGCATACAACAAGATAGATAAGGTATTTTCTTTGTTTTGAGTTGTTGAAAAAAATTAACAATTGAGAACAAAGTGTTTCTATTATGCATCTTTTTTAAAAACCTTTTTCTTACAAACTCAATGAATGAATTTCTATTTATAAGCCTGAAGAATCAATGGGAAAATGCATGTAGGTAGTACATTAACAGTTCATTAGAAATCAGATCAGTCAAGGAAATGTGATATGATGACAGATTGGAAAGAAATGTCAGAATAAAAATACTTACAATAGAATTTCAGTATCATTGTATGCATTTGACCAGCTGTCATCAGCAGTATAATCAAGAACTGCTTTTTCAACTTTGACAATAAGTGAGTGAAATGTGTGGTTGTCATGAAAGTTCAAGTGCTTGGAAGATAAGGTACTTTGGCTTGCACTTCTCTGAAATGAATGCAGACTTTTGAAAATCTTTTTGTCAATATTTGGGGACTTGGATGAAACAGCCTCAGGTCCGCAAGGCTTGGAGGTTGATGGACAGAGCTGAGGATAGAAAATAAATCATTCTGCATCTGTTGACTTCATGACACAATAGGACACTTAGGTTATATATCTTGATACAACCTGCCATGAGACTAATTTAATGTTTTAATGTTAAGGTTTAATACCCTGTTTCAGCATTCAATAAGTTACACCATGGGCGGAGCGCTCTGGATGCACTTTGCAAAAAATAAGCTATTTCCATTGTTGAAATATCTTTTTTTGCCCTGACTGCTGGTGTTACTACTGTAAAAAGGCTTGCCATCACAAGAAAAGTGGTGTAAAGCATTAAAACCTGTTTCACAAAGATTATTATCAGTGTCTGTCAAATTTCTATACCAGGTCTAAAAAGGAGATTTCCCCTGACTCTTAATTTCATCAATTGCCTAAATACAAAATGATCCAATGATTCTTTTTGGATGATATATGAATGTGACAGTACAACTACACTACAATAACACAGGTTCAATTATCAGGCTTGGGTTTTTCTTTCTGCCCACCAGTAAAAGACCTCTAAAATGTGTAAGACCATACAAAACTAAAAGATGAGTTGAAAGTTAATACAGACTACTGTAGAGTGCTGTATAACATGGATCATTGTCTGATTCTCTAACTTCAAATAAAAGCTGAAAACTCACTTTGCTTATTATGATGAGTGTTTCCATTTGAGAATTGTATATTCATAAGAAGACAAATTTTGATGAACTTAGTTGAGGTACCGAATTGGCTAGACAATTCTGTAGGCTTAATATTCCAGTGAACTATAGTTCTTCTCGATAAGTTTATCCTTTAAGTAACAGGGAAAAAAATCTGCTATTTTCTAACCGCAACCATTGTTTTGTGTCACATTCAAAATAACAAATTGAAATTAGAATTACAAGAGGGTGATGTTTGAAAAGTAATGAGAAAAGGGAACCCAAAGATTTAGAAACCAAATCATGTTCCCAAATGAAGAGATAAATTCATACAAATGGTATAATTATGATCATAACCAGCTGCAGCTTTATCCTTTGTAATGTGAAAAAAAGATTGAGTCTCGAGTACAATACATCTACATTAAGATAGAGAATGAAATATAATAATATCCACAAACCCGTCTCCAATTCTTTGATGCCCCATGCTCTCTTCTAGTGTCTAGGAGGTAAATGATATTGGGTCTTGTCAAACAGAAATTGTAAGCGGAGGTACAAAGGCCACCCTGAAATATAAAAATCAAATCGACTCAGAGTAAGGGTTGCTCTTTTTTTTTTTTGCAATAACATAACTAACTATCTTCCGCCTGGTTTTGAAAAACACAATTCCATCATCATTTCATTGTCCAGTACCCTTTTACCATTACAGTGGAGACGGAATTTCTCTGGATCATGCCATTAAGTCAAGCAGGTGATCAGTCCCATGTGACCAATTCGTGGTAGTGGTAGGATTTTGATTTTGCCAGGAACTGGCCTTGCAGCCTACTATTTTCGATTTCCAGCTGCCAAGGGTTCTTTAATGTGTGCAGCATGCACACTGGACCTCCGAGTTCATTGTCTGTCTCCGATAGGACTAGGCTCTAGATCCTACCTACCGATGTTGCAGGGATCAGGGGAGTGGCATACAGAGCTGTTCTTGGGGATTTAGTGATAAAAATCACTTATCCCTTGATGGAATCAAACCCGCATCCCTTTGTTTCAGTGCTAGAGCCATCACCATGAAGCCACTACCCCCATAAACACAATTCCACAAATTGATATCTCTTAAATCTTATCCTGAAAATTAAACTAAGAATTTAACCAAACTTTGCTTCTTCCCTTCAAATTATATGTCTTTGAAACCTAGATGCTATGGGGTTATTGCGTTAGCTTTTTTTTTAAAAGCTTGCTATCACTATGATAATATTATCCGTCTACTAGTGAAATCAGAGCACCGGTCAAATCAAATGCAATCTGTTGCTCACCTCTTCAATTTCCACCAATCCAAGAGCTGTGAGAATCCTAGATAAATAATCAGCAACCAGGACCTTTGAACTCAACATGGCAGCTAAATCTTCAAAAATAGTTTGTTCAATTAGGTAAGTATTCAAGGATGACAGGCCGTCAACATATGATGTAGGAGTGACCTGAACAAAGCAAAACAATTAGAAAAATTGGTCATTAGGACTTTAAAATTTTCAAAGAGGTACTTTTGTTTTTTAAAAGTAAGAAAAGAAAAAGATGATTAGTAGAGACACTATGAAAGCTCAGATGAAGTCTTCAGGAGTCCACCAATCATGCTGCTGTTTCAAACGGAAAGGCAGTAACTGCAGGCCAGTTGTGGCTTTATCAAGGTAAACATATCTTTTTACTTTCCATGAACATAAATGATTGATGTTACACTATTGATGCACCTCAACAGGTGCACTGGGATAAAGAAAAATCCCACACCAACTGAGATAATGATATCTGCAGTAGATTACATAATATGTCAGTTACTGCCTTTTATTTTGAATCGTCAGTATGGCTTGGCACCCAGAAAGTTAGGTACTTGAAAAAGAGGAGTCATTTAGAGATCTAATTGAGTTTGAAACAATCCTTTCATGACAGCTGAGTTGTTGAGCATGAAAGCCTCTACTGGTGTTTGTTCCATACAGACAAGAGTTCAAATCTGCATTAGAAATGATATTTTTTTTCCTCCTTTTCCTTTTGAAAGGTACAGTCTGTCTTAAGAAGAGTGATACTCTTCACTGTCAATTCTCTTGGCAGCTTTTTTTTTCCATTTCTAATCTTTACTAAAAAAAAAACCCATGTTCCTACCTCAAAGACAAGTGGATGGAATGTAGAGCTGAATACAAAAGCAGCTTGAAACAATTGGAAAGATCTTCCCTTGACAAATCTGTTGGGAAAAGAGTCAATAACTCAAGAGGATTATCACAAAAAGAAAATTCATTACATGGATTGAAAAGAGAATCAATATATCATGAAATGACAGCAAAAATATAATCATATCATTTCATAACAACTTTAAAAAGTTTTTTCCCTTACCAATCAATTTCCTGAAAAAAGTTGATAGATCTACCCAAAAAATGGGAATAGAAAATAAGGGAATATTGTGAATATTTCTTGCTCTCAAAAAAAAAAAAACAAAAAAAAAAAACAACAAAAAATTAAAAAAAGAGCAAAATTTGAGAATTAACATTTAATTGGGAAAATATCAAATACATGCATGCTAAGTCTGATCTTGAACATCATCTTTTTGACTCTATATCTACTGTAATATGGCCAAACAACCTGAAAATTGTGTTGTCTTTTTTCTCTGTTGTAATTCAATTGTGGTTTTTATGCTTGCTTTCAGTTTTCCAAATCAAAGTCTTAACAAGGAAGCCTCTTCATTTATTTCAGAACAATAGGAAAATGCAATTAGACAATCACAGTTAAATATAAAAGTGTGAAAGATGTAACTTACCAGCCTATTAGCTTCAGGGTGTCTCAGACAACCACAATAAGCCTTCCACACATTTTTAAGCTCAAACCAAAATCATTTTCAAAACAAGTTGAATTTTCTTGAAATTTCCTATTTCTATCCATGACTTTTTGTTGTATTTTCCAGAAAAAAGGTTGTCTTGACAACAAAATATGTTTTAGTAATTCAGATCAACCAAAAAAGGTAAGATTCTGATCTCATTAAAAAAAGTCAGATATCATCGTCTTAGTTAAACATTAAATATCAGATGTTCTTATTATTTTGTTTTAGTTTTATTCTACTCAAAATATATATTCCAAAGGTGTTCTAATTTGACGTACATTCTCTCAGCATTGTTTAGGTGGGTCTGTTTTTC
The DNA here is from genome assembly GCA_031833965.1 of Scyllaea pelagica. Classification (NCBI taxonomy): domain Eukaryota; kingdom Metazoa; phylum Mollusca; class Gastropoda; order Nudibranchia; family Scyllaeidae; genus Scyllaea; species Scyllaea pelagica. The sequence continues at coordinate 9,985 of JAUEKY010015451.1, forward strand.
TATATGCAAGAAGGTGCTTCTAATGGCATCTTCCAACTGTGAGATGGTCACCATGGCCTGCTCCTCATTGCTCAAGTCACCGATGAGCTGCTGCAGGTCTGACAGGCTTACCTTCCTTGGCAGCTGGTAGCAGATAGTACAGAAGAAAGAGTGTTAGAAAAAAAGTATTTGGTAGGAGGAAAGAAGGAAGGGGGTGGAGGGAAGAGAGGCACTCATTGTTGTATGTTGAATGAAAGGAGGCATAGTATAGTATCCTTGATATATTAAATGTAATGCAATGATAGGTAGGGGACAGTAAGTTGTTTTTCACTGTTGTATGTTGAATCAAGGGAAGCATGGTATAGTAGTATCCTTGATATATTAAATGTAATGCAATGATAGGTAGGGGACAGTAAGTTGTTTTTTTATCTATAGCAAAATCAGACATACTAAAACAGCAGCACATAGCTGACAGGAAATGACAGTCTCTTCACTTAAGGTAGAAGTGTATATCAACAAAATGGCATTATTTAGAGGTGAGGAGTTAATGAACTTACTCAACAAATACACCAAAAAAGGTGCGTAACTCAGATCAAATCATTTAAGACAAACATGTTTTTTGCATCCTTTTAGTAGATAGAGACATGATAAAACAAACAGGAAACATTTTAAGGCTCCTTGTCCTTTTTTTGTTTTTTTTTCCACTTTTGACAGACACCCACTATAACAGGTAATCCAAGGTTCTTAGGCTGAATTTCTATTTTGAGCGTTATTGGCTGTTTGTAATAAAAAAAACCACATTACAACTCCATTTTCACCCTCTAAACAATTGATCAACAAAATAAAATGAAAGTATTTCACATGGAGGAGTGAAGATAAATGTCTACTCTGTCAACAAAATCTTATAAACTTATGCTTTTGCGTTTGCTCCAATGAAAAGCCCTTAGCTAAAGATGGTAAAACAAGGAAACTTACTTTCTTATGAGCGTAAGCATTGAATCCTTCCCACAAGATGCCACTTGGGTGGAGGTAAAGCCTTAGTGGGGACACGGACGTGACCAACACAAACACCTGCCACACAAGCGGATGTCTCTCACTGCTGTTCAGCATCAAAAGACTAGGAGGGAGCGGAATCACAACAGTCTTGTCAAGCCTTGGGGAAGAACGATATTTGAATAACTGAACCAAAGAAGCATAGGACATGATTGTTTCTTTCTCTTTGCCCTCATTCACTCATATAATTTTTTTTTCCTTTGCATTCCAATTACCACTACAAAGAGGGAAGGTCTACAAACCAGTAAGATGGATGAATAGTAAAATGGACAGAGAGATAGATAGACAGAAAGATGGATGATACGAAATGGATAAATAGATAAAATGATATAACAATTGATTGATGAACATGTAAATACCAAACAAACTTCCAGTAGGTAAACAAATCATTTGATAATGGCTACATGAATAGATGGATTGATAGATAGTCAACATAATCTTGATATACTGGTTGATTGGTGAAAAGAAGTAAATTAGTCTAATAAATCAACTGTAAAATGAGTTTATACCTGCTGTCTAACCACAGCTGATTATCAAACTGGCCACATGGCATGAACAGGCCATCTGACCTTCCATAGTAATCCACCAGCCACAATCCACTCACAGCTTGGCAGCCAGTGTCCAGCTTTGATTCAACTGGTGAGAACCATGATGGTAGTGGGGATGGTGGAGACAGGAAGCAGGGAAGATCCCCACCATACCACTTCCCTGGAAGAGAAAGAAAAGGCCTAGGATTCATGATGCTCAATATATCGTGGTGTTATTTCTCTCTCTCTCTCTCTCTCTCTCTCTCTCTCTCTCTCTCTCTCTCTCTCTTCCCTTCTCTCTCTCTCCCCGTCTCTCTCTCTCTCTCTCTCTCTCTCTCTCTCTTTCCCAATCTCTCT